>CAUYSK010106899.1:0-61214 GCA_963575035.1 Avahi laniger
CTGTCGTTCCCAGTAGCCCCTATGAAGTATTTTATTTTAAAGACACCGCGTCTCACTCTCTCGCCCAGGCTTGAGTCCCGTGGCGAGATCACAGCTGACTGCAACCTCCAACTCCTGGGCTTGAGCAATCCTCCTGCCTCAGCCTCCCGAGTAGCTGGGACTACAGGCATGTGCCACCATGCCCGGCGAACTTTTTCTCTATAATTTTAGTTGTCCAATTAATTTCTTTCTAATTTTAGTAGAGACGGGGTCTCGCTCTTGCTCAGGCTGGTCTCGAACTCCTAAGCTCAAACAAACCGCCCGCCTCAGCCTCCCAGAGTGCTAGGATTACAGGCGTGAGCCACCGCGCCCGGCCATACGGTTGATGTTTTAAGGAACTGCCAGCCCGTTTTGTCAAAATGGCTGCAGGTTCCCATCAGCAATGTCCCCCACATCCTGTGTGGCACGTGTCACCGTCTGCGGCGCTTGCCATCCTGGGGGTGCTCACTGTGGCTTTGATTTGCACCCTGACGGTTCAGGGATGTTGAGCATCTCCTCGTGTGCTCACCGGCCATTTGTGTATCTTCTCGTGAGAAATGTCCATTCAAACCCTTTACTCATTTTTAAATTGAGCTATTTTGTCTTTTTATGATAAGCGAGGAGTGTCGATGACTGAGAGTTCCTTATGTGTTCTGGACGCAAGTCCCTGGTCAGATAAAGAATATACAAGAAGTTTTTCTCATTCTGTCGGTTGTCTTCCACTTTCCTCTTAGAATATGATATTTAAAAAATACAAAAAGTACAGTTTATATTGTCAAGGAGCTATCCATGTCATTTTTTATTATCGAGGTGAAATTCACAACATAAAATTAACTATTTTACGGTGAACAGTTCAGTGGCATTTAGCATGCATCTTGTCCCCAAACACTTCCTCACCCGAGGAGGCCGATCCACTCCCCAGCCCCAGCCCCCACTGATCTGCTTTCTGTCATCAGATTCGCCTGTTAGGACATTTCATATAAGTGGAATCACACCAGACGCGACCTTTTGCGTCTGGCTTCTTTCATTCAACGTGACGTTTCCAAGGTTTATTGTATCTTTTCACTTCCCTGATGTATCCTTTGAAGCACAAAAGTTTTTAATTTTGATAAAATCCCATTTATTTATTTTTTTCTCTTTTGTTACTCGTGCTTTGGTGTCCTATCTATGAAACCATCACCTAAGCCAAGGCCTTGATTTCCTCGCGTATGTTCCTGAAACTATTTTTAAAAATCACCCCGTGATTTTATCCGCTACTTTTATTGTTTGATTTTTGAAATGAAATGTTTAATGGGAATTTGTTTTAGTGAAAGGTGTATCCAACTCTGCTTTTTCTCTGGATGGCTCTATGGTTTCCCAGCACCTTTCAGTCACCTTGATGTCCCCCTGTCCATTTGAGACGTCACCATCCCTGTGCGGGCCCACCGCAGTCTGTGGACCTGTTCCTGGAGTTTCCAGTTTGTCCCATTGAGCGAGGCAATCTGGTCAGCACCTGTTTTGTTGAGATAGCATGATAAAATGTTTTCATATCTGTAGGCAGAGTCTTTATTTTCAGAATTTCCTAGGATATTTTTGCTTATTAATTTTTTTTTCTTGAGACAGAGTCTCTGTCACACAGGTTGGAGTGCAATGGCGTCATCACAGCTCACTGCAGCCTCAAACTCTTGGGCTCACGTGATCCTCCCGCCTTGGCCTCCTCAGTAACTGGGACGACAGACATGTGCCACAGCACCTGGCTGGACATTTCTTGTTAAGCTGATTCTTAGGATTTTGTCCAGTAGCTGTCATAAATAGGATCTTCCCTTCTGTTGTATCACCTAACAGACTGAAGTTTTATATAGAAAAGCCATTGATTTTAGAATTTTAGTTTGGCGCCAGCGTCTTGTGGAATTGTCTCGCTTGTGACTTTTTTTTCCAGTTGATCCTCTCGGGTCCTCCGTGAGCATGAGGACTCGAGCTCGGCTGTGTGTGGTGGGTCAGGTCCCCCCTCCCCCGCTGGCTCCCTCCTGCCCGGATCCCCACACCCAGCCGTGGCACCATCTCCAACGTGCCCCGCACGGCCCCTCCCCAGGGCCTCTGCACTGGCCGTTTCCCCTGCCAGGACACCCTTGTCACGACCTGCCTCCCAAAAGCCTCCCCGGGCCCTGTGAAGGAGGCTCCACGCCTGCACCACACGGCTGTTTGTTTCTTTCTTTGCAAACATGTTCTTGGTTCCTGCCTCTTTCTGCTCAGAGGAGCCGTCTGGGCCAGGCCCGGCTCTGCCTATGTCCAGGCCCCCGTCTGGTGCACATTAGCAAGTCACTGAGCATGAGCTGGATGAGTGGATGAGCCCAGCCTTTTGGGAGGCAGTGAGGGGAGCATTTCTGGACGGAGCAGCCTGTCCAGCCAGGATGCACCCGGGGTGTGTCGGGCAGGGCCCAGATGCCGTCCCGAGGAGGGGGCTCTGCTCTTGGCCTCCTTTGCCGAGGCCTCTTTCTTCAGGGACACCAGCTCCTTCGATGCACCAGGGAAGGATAGATCGCTCAGAAACGGTTTCCTTGGGACGGGAGAGAAGGTGGGAGTCCCTGTCCTAGTGCTGGCCAAGCCCTCAGTGCCCTGGGCCCACCAGCCCCACAGCTAGCCTGGGTCTGGGGCGCTGGGTGCTCTGACCTGGCCCCCTCACCCCTACCCACCCACCTCCTCCTGGTGCTCTGACCCTGCCCCCCTCTCTTGCAGTTCATGGCCTCCCACGGGAATGATGCTGCAAGAGCCACGTTCGAGTCCAAAGTGCCCTCCTTCTACTACCGGCCCACATTTTCCGACTGCCAGTAAGTACAAAGGGGCTTTGTCAGGGTCACTGGGCCACAGCTCCGGAGATGGCTCCGGGAGGACCCACGGGTGGGGTAGGGGAGTGCGAGCTGTCAGGAACATCAGCCAGAGCTGTGCTGCGCCCCCTGGGGCCCCAGTGTCCCCCACGCGTGTGTGGCTGTGTCTACCCTCCCTCCTCTGGCTTGAGGCCCTGGCCTGTGGGCAGTGGCCCGGGGGGGCAGGGAAGGATGTTTTGTCCCAGCAGACTTGGGTTCTCTGGGGCCAGTGGGGGTCCCCTTTAGGGTCTTCGGGGGCTCTCAAGCAGTCTCCCTGGGTGCACCCTGGTGGTGTGGGAGGAAGACATGAAAGCTCCTGTCACGGGGGCCCGCCCAGGTCCTGCATGGAGGTGGGTGATGTGGGTGCTCCTACCAGGTGGGGAAGGTTCTAGAGTCGTTGGGAGGCTGCAGAGAGAGGGGATGGGGGCTGGCTCCGGCCCTGGTCAGCACAGCACCAGTGACCTTGGGCTGAGCCTCAGTTTCCCCATCTGCCCAGCAGATGAGGAGGGAATGACATACACCAGTGCCCTCCTCTCCGCCCATCACGGGGAGGGGCCTGTGGCCCCAGCCCCACCTGGGCTCCCAACGCCCAGCTCTCTCAGCCCATCCTGCCGTCCTGTCCCAGCAGCCACCCGCTTCCCACGCCCGCCCTGTGCCTCCTGCCTCCGGACCTTGGCCCAGGCCACCGTTCACGCGGAGCGCCCGCCCACCTCTGCGCAACATTGTCCTGGCTCCGGTTTCCCACCACTCGGTCCAGAGCCCCCTCCCGCCTTGGGCCGCTGGGCTGCGTGGGGGCGCTGGGCAGCCTCCCCGCGGGTTCTGGTCGGGGGCCTCCGATTCCTGCGTCTTCGGTGTCCAGCACAGGCAGACACGCCTGAGGGACTCCGGAAGTGGGGGGTGAGGGGCCGCACACACAACCCCTGGGATGGGGCCTTGGGCCTTGGGCCAGGCCAGCACCAGGGAGGGGACATGTCCACCAGGCCATCCTGGGGCTCCTGGGGCCCTTGGTGCCCCATGGCTGCTCCACGGGTCTGCCCATCTCCTCCTGGCCCTGCTCCAAACACCCCCACACCTCCCTGGTCTGGGCACCCTCCCCACCAGGACACCCACATGCCCCTGTCCTCCCAAAGCAGGACAGTCCCCACGGTCAGAGTCCCGTGCCGGCCAGTGCCCACTGCCACTCAGGCACGGTGTGGAGGCCGTCTAGCGCTCTCGTGATCAGGGCCTCTGAGAGTGGCTGGGGAAGGACCCGGGACGTGTGACCCCCCCAGCCCGAAAATCCTCATCACAAGGGTCAGGCAGGGGTCACCCAGACAGAGGTGGGAGGAGCCAATCTGGCCAGGTGGGGCCAGTGCCCAGGCCAGCATGTGGCGGGGTCAGTTCTGCAGGCTCCCAGCATGCCCCTCTTGGCCATGAGCCATGTGCTGTGGGATCTCTGGGGGCCAGGCCCCTCAAGGCCCCCACTGTGCTGGGGAGACATGCAGTGAGGGCAGCCTTGCCCTGTCCTCCTCATTCCCAGGTGAGGGTGGCCCTGCCCTGACCCCCTTGTTCCCAGGCCGTGGCTTGGTTCCGGCCCCACCTGGGCCCCACCTGGTCTCCTGTGTGCTCAGCTTTCTTCTTCCGTTGACTCACCCTGGACTCACCTTGTAAACCTAAACACCCCTGGCCCCACCCAGGGTGATACCTGTGGAACCACAGTCTGGATGCAGCACTGTGTTTTCTGACACCACGTTAGGTGAGCGTGAAGCCCTCCCAGGGCCCCAGGAGGGCTGGGGCCCCACTCCCCAGGTGTTGCTGCTATGGGCCTGCCCTGAGTTGGGGAGCTCCAGAGTGGGCTCTGCCCTAATCCATGCCCAGGAGTTGCTGGTGGGGACACCCTGGGGCATCTATGTCCAGGGCTCTGTTCGGGGTCTGTGCCCCTATTCAGTGGGCTCCATGACGGGGGAATGGGGTCTGAATGTTGTCACTGGGTCCAGAGGGCCTCAGACAATGTGAGGGGCAAGAGGGAGTAGTGGGGAGGGGGAAGAGGAAGGGGAGGAGGAAGAAGAACGGGAAGGAGGAGGGAGGAAGGGGGAAGAGGAAGAAGGGGTGGAGGGGAGCTGGCAGGGAGAACGCACTCACACTCTGCATTCAGGGCAGCCACCCACAGACTCCCTGGGTCTCAGTGGAGGCTGCTCAGGTTGCTGCAGGGAGGAGGGACTGGGTGTGTCCAGCAGTGACTGTCACGCTGTGTGTTTATTTGTTGTTGATTTGGGGTCACCAGGCCCTGGGCTGGGCGCTCACAGGCATCTTCTTGGTGAGTCTCCCGTGAGCCTGGGAGGCAGGTGCCATTCGGATCCCACTTCCTGGGACTGGCAGCCCCTCTAGCCTGCACATCACCCCTCAACCCGACAGGCCTGGGGCCGTGACCCCATCCTGAGACCACCCCCCACCAAGTGCTCACGGGAAATCCAGCTCAGGCCTGCGCGGCGTCCTCAGTCTGACTCAGGGCTGGAGCTAGCGAGGCCGTTTCAGAGACGTGGGTTTGTGGCTAGCAGCAGGCTGCGGTGTGGTTAGGGTCACCCTCCCAGCTCAGAGTCCCCAGGTGTAAGCCGTGGAAGCAGGAGGTCATTGTGACATATAAACTGCGATGTCCGTGAGGTGGCAGGAGATGGGGTTGTCTGGCTGTCGGAGTTGCAGAATGCAGGAGCGGGGGGCAGGAGGAGGAGCTGTGCCTTCACGCGGAAGCTGTCTCGAGGCTGAACGCTGCACACGTCTGGGTGGCGTCTTTGCGGGCGCTAAGAGCAGCAGGCAGGGACACAGAGTGAGACAAACTGATTCTGGAAAGCCTGATTTCACACCCCGCTGCCTCCCAGCACCCGCTGGCCACGGGGCAGCAGGACAGGCACCCTTGGCCTCAGTTTCCACAGTTGTAAGAGGGAAGGGTGCCACCTGCTACCGGGCTGTCGGAAGGAGGGCTGTGGCCAGGGTTGTCCCCCAGTGTGGGCTCCTTTCTGGAGGGTGAAGTACAGGTCTTGAGGGTTCCATGTGTGGCTATTTTTAGCACAGGCCATGACTCAGGGCAGAGGTCACTGCGGGGCCCTCGAGTCTCCACCCTGACGTCGGGAGGGAAAGTCAGAAAGGGCCGCCCTTCTCGGTTTTGCTGCTGGGTGGAACCAGCCCCTCCTGCTTCCTGTGTGGTGAAGCTGGGCCGGTGGCAGGGCCCAACGACACTGGGGTGCAGGCAGCGGCCGCTTCCCGGCAGCACCCGCCATGGTAGGTCACGAGTGCAGCCTCAAAGCCTGGGCCCCACAGGTGGGCAGGGGGTCCCGCTGCCCGTCTTAGCTTCCTGTTGTGACAGAATGCCACAGAGTGGCAGGAGTCTGTCTGCCCAGCCTGGGGGCCGGACGCTCGAGGTGGTGTCTCCATGGGCCTCTCTCCAAGGCTGGCCGATGGTCACTTCTGCAATGTCCTTATGTGGCTGTCCCTCCCCGCATCTGCACCTGATTTCCCCATCGTGAGGGCACCCATCACCCTGGACCAGTCCCTCGTCTGAGCCCCTGTCTCCAGCACATTTGAGGTCCTGGGATTTGGACGTAGTCCTGGGATGGGGCACAGCAGGCTCAGGAATCACCCGGGTGTTTACAATGTCCTGAAATCCCTGCAGCAACAGCTGACAGAACCAGAGGGGGAGCGGATGCCTGGGAGGCTGGGTACCCAGGGTGTGTCAGCTCCACAGTCACCAGGGTCACTGGGACCAGCCCTGGCTGGAGAAGGGTCTTGGGTGGTGCCCAGTTGGGGAGCCCTGGTGGGGCGGAGGTGGGAGGGGACCCTGGGGCTCAGAGCAGGGGTGGGCTTGGGTGGATCCCCCCATGAAGCTACCAGGTCCAGTGGTCACCCAAGCCCTGCCCCACCCAGCCCCCAGGGCCTGGTTTGCTCTGGGTTAAGGGACCCATCCTGACCCGAGGGCCCTGGCACTGAGGGGGCGGCTCCTTGGGCCCTGGGCACACAGGACGGACCCCAGGGAGTGGGGACGGAAGCTTTCCAGCCTAGCCCACGTGCCCCAAGCCCCTGTGTTGTTCTGGGCCGTGCGAGGGGTGAGGGCCCAGCTGTCCGGTACAGGAGGGGGCTGGCCAGATGGCCTTGGGAGGGCAGGGCCAGGACTGTGGTGATTGGCTGATACGAGACCCGTCATGAGGGAGGATTTGGGGCAGCCCTGTTGGGCAGGGCAGGATACAGCCACTGAGCTCTCCTTACTGGCTCCGAGGGCTTCCTGCTGCTTCTAGAAGCCCCCACGTCAGCCCCAGGAGGCCCTGTGTGCAGGTGCGAGCGAAGGATGCCTGTGTCTGTGCCAGGGCAGTGGCCTAGCCCTCGAGTGTCCCCTGCCCTGACGGCTATTCGTCGTAGCCTCCCTCAGTGTCCGCGTGGCATCGATGGCCCCAGGTCCCCACACAGCATCAGGTCCTCCCTTCAGCTCAGAGGCCAGAGTCTGGGGTGCTGGAGGGAGTGGATGCCCCCAAGGTCAGCCTGCTGGCACCCTGTGGGGGGCCGAATGACATCCCCCAGAGATGCGTTCACATCCAACCCGCAGTACCTGCGAAGGTGAACTCGTCTGGAAATCGGGTCTCTGCAGGTGTCGTCAGATTAGGTGAGGTCATCTAGGGTAGGTAGCCCCATCCCCCGGTGGGCGCCTGGTAGGAGGCGCAGAGTGGAGGCTGCGTGAGGTGGAAGCGGGCGGTGTGTCCGTGGGGACCAGCCCTGTGTTGCCTGCGTTTTGGACTCTGGGTTCCAGAGCGTGAGTAGTTTCTGTCATCCCCAGTTTGGGTGATTTGCTGTGGCAGCCAAGGGACACTCACACCACAGTGCTGGGAGCCCAGGACCTGGACTGAGATCGGGGCGGTGTCCGGAGGACCCGTCTCCCCTCGGATCTGCATGGACCAGCCCCAGCCCTGGCTCCGAGGCCGCCGTGTGGCCAGCGTGAAGCAAGAGGTTTCCTCTTTGTCTTTTGTGTGGGATTGATTGAAAACAGAAAAACCGCCACACTGGGGTCTGTGCTGGGGCTGGAGTTGGCCTCTTCCATGGGTGGCTTGTGCCCTTTGCGATGGCGGCAGCTGACCCTGCTGTGACAGTGGACAGAGAAACCACGTGGCTGGGCCGGGAGGTGCGGGCCTGTCACGCCGAAGTCTTTCTCTCCTGCGGCCGTGGTCAGGTGTTCATCCAACAGTTTCTCCCGAGGCTTCCTGGCCTGACCGCTGCTATCTCTGTGTTACCTGTGAGGTGGGAGCTGGGGCTGGGGACAGCCGAGGAGGCCAGGGTGCAGGGGATGGGGGGAGCATAGAGAGCTCACCGTCCAGAGATGGCCAAGGAGGCAAGGATGAGTAAATGGGCCGTGTGGCATGAGACACGCGGGAGGGCTGGAACGGTGGGGCGTTAAGGGCCTCTCGGGGCCAGGCGCAACAGGGCTTGGAGGGAGGAAGCCATGGCTGCCTGGGGGACACCCGGAGTGCAGAGGCCTTGGGCTGGGCTGAGGCAGGGGGTCAGGTTGGGCGTCGGGGACACGGAGGCTCTTGCTGTCACGGAGGCTCTTGCTGTCGCTGGAACTGCATGAGGTGGTTCAAGCGGAGGATGGGCAGGTGCCTCCTGCATCCACTTGGTCACTTGGAGAGATGTCAAGGGCAGGGACAGCTTTAGGGAGGGGCCGAGGGGACCCCAGCGGCAGTGGTCATGACTGTGGATAGGGGTGTGCAGAGCCGGGTCCAGGCCACCCCTGCGCAGCCAGGAGCCGGCAGCCGCCCTGGGGACGGGAGGAGCCGGGCTCCAGGTTTGGGCCTAGGGTGCAGGTGTGTGTGGACTTGGGGGTTCTGCTGGCTGCCCATAGGTCCTGTCCTACCCTCTAGTTAGCTGTGGCCTTCCTGTTCCCAATTCTTCTCCCCTGGTGAGGCCAGAGCCTTGTTACCTATGTGAGCCCGGCAGACATCTGGCTCCTGCCTAGCCCTGGGCCTCGGATTCCCAGCAGGGGGTCCCGGCCTCTCCCTGCGACACCCAATGGCTCCGAGCCCACTCGGGGGTCACAGGGGTTCCCTGGGGACCAGTGCTCTCCTCAGATATCCTTCCTGAAGAGTCTGTCTGGAGGCCCCAGGGGGGTCTGAGGTTGAGCACTGACCACTGTCCTCTTCTGCGGGGGCTTCAGGCCCCAGAACTGCAGCGTGCGGGCAGGAGGCTGGGCTGTTACTGTCTGAGAGCCCAGCGTGGGCCCAGGCTCCCTGATAACCACGGAGAAGCTTGCTAGAGGAGGTGATCAGTGGGAGGTGATCTAACCATAAAGGGAAGGAAATTCTGACACATGCTGCAGCACGGAGGAACCTCACACATTATATGCTGCATGAGAGCCAGACACGGAGGCACATGGATGATTCTGTTTATCTGCACGGCCAGCAGGCAGGACCGTCTCTACAGAGACAGAAGGCGGATTATGGTCCCGGGGCCGAGAGTCTGCTAATGGGTGTTTCTGTTTGGGGAGGTGAAATGATCTGCAATTAGACGGCACAACTTGGTTGTGCTATGCAGTGAACCGCTGAATCATACACTTTAAAGGGTGAATTTTACGGTATGTGAATTATATTTTAATTGTTTATAAGAAGAGGAGGTATGAAAAGGCGAAACTATTTGATTATTGAACCATTTTAAAAATCAGACTGGTGGGCCCTGCAGCCCAGTGCCTGAGCGCCTGACCCCGCAATTCGCCGGGGTCTCCTGCCCCAAGGGCAGCCCGGTCTGCTGGGGGTGCCTGGGGCCTCCCAAGGGTCCTGAGTCCCGGCCCAGGCACATGTGAGTGGATCTCGGTAGCCTGTGATGCTCAGTCTCCTCCTCTCTCCCCAGAGTCCTGCGAGAGCAGTGGATCCGTGCCAAGTATGAGCGGAGGGAGTTCGTCCACCCGGAGAAGCAGGAGCCCTACTCGGCAGGTGAGGCCCGGGCTGGCGGCCACACCTCTGGGGTGTGGGCTTCTCTATGTGTCTCTATCTCCCACTGGCTCACAGGTGTGAACTGCGTCCCTGACCCCTTGACCCCTGTGCAGAGTCCCCTGGCTGTGTATAGTGCAGCCCTTACTTAGTGGTGCATGCGGGAGGCCCCCGCCACCCCTCCTCTGCTCGGGGAGGCGCCCATCATGCTGAGGAGCGACCCAGGTGGGGAGCAGGAGAGATCTGCCGTGGTGGCCGCACGCATGCCATGGGAGGGCAGGGCCAGGCCAGTAGCCTCCACCTGCCCCTGGGCCCAGCTGGGAGCTGTTGGGTCTCCTGTGGCTGGCAGAGGTGTCCAGGCAGCATCCCGGAGCTCTGTGGACTGGGAGAGTCTGCACAGGTGTGGAGCGGGGCATGTGGGGGTCCTGGGACATCTGGCCCCACCCAAGCCCAAGTCTCCCCACCTCTTGTCAGTGGGCGAGGCCTCAGGCCACACACCCGAGTCCACTTCCACTTTCTACCCCCCAGTGCATTTGAATCCCCTGTCGGCCGGGGGTGGTAGCACACACCTGTAGTCCCAGCTACTCAGGAGGCTGAGACGGGAGGATCGCTTGAGCCCAGGAGTTGGAGGCTGCGGTGAGCTGTGATGACACCACAGCACTCCAGCCTGGGCAACAGAGCAAGACTCTGTCTCAGAAAAAACAAACAAAAAAATCTACTGAACTGAAATTAAACCGAGAGTTAAATAAATAAATAAAATCTGGTGCTTCAAGTGGGAACCCCCTAGCCTGAGCGGGCCAGGCATCTTCCAGAGGCTGATCTGCGCATGGTGGGCCTGGGGACGGGGGCTTTGGTGGTTCCCCCCAGAGCAGCCCCGAGGTGTCCATGGGAGGGGCCGTCCTCTGCTGGGCGGCTGCCCGGCCCAGCCTGGGTGTGGACTCCAGCTCCTGAGGCCGGGCCACTTCAGCACACAGGCCTGTGCCTGGGATAGGCCATCGCGGCTGCTGGGACCCCAGGGGCACCCTGGCTTGGCCCTCTGCATGGGGCCAGCCGAAGAGCTCCTTCCAGCAGGGGAGGCCTGTGGAGAAACCCGTGGGTCATGAACATTGATGGCACCAGGCCAGCAGGGGAGGTGCGGTGTGTGCAGCAGGGACTGGCTGCCCCCAGCCCCCATGGCCAGGCTGCTGCCGGTGCTGGGCCGAGCACTGACAGTCCACACGTGGTGCATGGCTCACGCCCACAAATGCCCCTTCCTCCGCCATGTCATCCTTGTCCGACAGGTGAGGAAACTGAGGCAGGTGAAGGGACAGGGCCTGGTTTTGAGTGTCAGTGCAGCCAGCACAGGTGGATCAGGAGGGCTGGGCACCAGGCGCTGGCTGGGGAGGCCATGTCAGCCCCTCACGGGGTGGGGAGAGACAGCCCCACCCACCCTGGCTCTGGCCCTGCGACCTGGGCACTGCATTCCTCCACCAGCGAGAGCTGTGTGCGTGCCCTTGCATGAGGGAGAGGCCCCGGGTAGCTGGACACAGGACTGCGTGTGGCCCGGCCATCCCCAGGTATGCCCAGGAGCAGCGAGAACGGGCATCGAGCAGGTCCTAGTGCACGGCGTCCACGCGGCACTATTCGCTGTCACGGAAAATAGAAGCGGCCGGACGCCATCAGCTGAGAAGTGAACCGTGGTCTGTCCAGACCATGGGATGTTACGCGGCTGCGAGGAGGGCGCAGCTCTGACACGCTGCAACGTGAATGTGCTGTGGCAGCGCCACACCGAGTGACATGGGACTCACCTTGTGACTCCGTTTGTATGGAATGTCTGGAACAGGCAGGTCCACAGGGACAGAAAGTAGATTAGTGGTTGCCGGTGGCTGGGGTGACTGATTCTATGCTAATGGGCACAGAATCTCCTTTTGGGGGCATAGAATGTTCTGGATTTAGGCAGAGGTGGTGATTGCCACATGAACTAAATGCCACTGAGCTGTTCACTTCAAAATGGTGAGTCAAGTTTGCGACGCCTGGTGACGTGGGTGGGGCCGGGTGAAGGAGCCCCCCCAGGTGCTCAAAGCCCTCCCAGGGCCCCTGGGAGCGGATGCTGGTGAGGGGGAGGCTCAGGGTGTGGGACGCCAGGCTGCTCTGCTGGCCAGAGTAACCCCTTACACCCTAGGGGCCTGGCTCAAGGACAGTCATCGGTCCCTGTTGGCGGGCTGTGGGGGACCCAGGGCCCGGCATTCAGGGAGAGGCCTGTGCTCCTGCCTCGCCCCTGACACTCCCTGGGTGCAAAGTCCACCCCAGATGGGTATTTCCTCCCCGCAGCCACCCCTGGAGTGTGGTGAGTGAGGAGGGAGCGGGCACCAGCCTGTCCTGCAGCTCCCGGACCCCCCTCGCGCTGGCCCTGCCTGGAACCCCAGCCCACTCGCTCGGGAAGCCCCAGGAGAATCCTCTGCCACTTTGTTTGCCCGAGTGTCTTAGCAGTTTATAACAAGACGGTGTGCGACCTCACTCCAGAGGCAGGTGTGGGCTGGGCCGACGTAAACACATCGCTGAAATTTGTGTCTGTTCTTGTATTGGAACCTCTGGTGGTAAGCAACAGAAAATCCAACTTAACTGAGCGTGAGCAAAATGGGAAATGGATCGGCTGGAGTGATTCTGGCTTCAGGCACAGCTTGACCTGGGGCTTCCATCAGTGTTGCTGAGACTTGGTTTCAGCGTCTGTACCTTTCAGTTCTGGGTGACACCAGCCCCCCCGCCCCTTCCCCCCAGTGGCAGCTGTGCCCCAACAGGTCCACTTCATGTGCCCCTCGCGTGTGCTTCAAGCAATGGGCGAGTGTGACTCACGGAAGTGTCGGAAGTCTCTGCCTCTCTGGCGCTGACTGGTTTGGGACGGGCGGTGACCAGAGAGATGTGCCCTGGGTCACACACCTTCTTCAGAACTGGGAGTGGTCCTCCCAGGAACTGGGGTCTGGGTTCCGGTAGGTGCAAAACCATTGCCGGTTTGGAGGGTGGTGAATGAACGTCCTGTAGGTGACTTGGGTGTCAAGCCCCAGCGTGTAGGTGGGCCAGGGCTCAGGAGGCCGTGACAATCGCCGTGAGCCAGGAGGCCTCCCTCCCCAGGCCTGAGGTTCCCCCGTGACAATGCTGGTGAAATATCCCCAGCACCGTGGGTGTTCGAGAGGAAGCTAATGGCTCTCGCGTGACATTGGCCAAGGGGATGACAGGAGAGGCCTGGCAGCAGGCTGGGCTCAAGGGGCACAGAGTGTCTCAGGCCTTGCACACTGGCCTCCCAAGGCCACTGCGGAGCCCACGGCTGCTTCTCACGCCAGGCCTGGTGAGGCAGCACAGCCTCGGCCCCGGCTCATATCCCACCACGGAGACCAGACCCCGCCATCTGTGTACTGCACTGTCTCCCCTGGGTGGTGGGAGCCTAGTGTGAGGACGGCAGTGGGGTGCGTGGGTGAGGCGCACAGGTGGGGCACACAGGCAGGGTATGCAGGTGGGATGCACAGGTATGTGCGTCGCACAGTGCTGGCCCACCCCAGAGAGCCATCAGATGCTGTTGGATGATGTGGCCGTGTGTTAACTGGGCAGGAGCGTGGGAGTCCCTTGCAGCGGCCGCCTGAGGCCAGGTGAGTAAGGGCTGCCCGAGAGAGTGTTGCCGTTGTCTCCCTAAGCACGGGAGCAGTTTAGGTGAGGCGGGAGGGTTCCATTGAGAGCATGGAGATTGAGAGAAACCCACGTGGGTGAGGTGTGGCAGGGCGGGGTAGGGTGTGGACGGGGCGACTGCAGAGCGGCTATGCCCACGCCTCCCTCGGAGCCCCGCCAGGATGGGGTGTTTGTTGCTCCCAGCCCCAGACAGTCATGCGGAACTGAGAGCTACGGCCAGGGGAGCAGCAGGTGCTGGGCCCGCGAGTCCTGTCCTGTCCAAGGGGGTGTCCTCCCCACCTTGGGGCCGCTGGCACTGAAGGTGGGTCTGGACGTGCTCTCCCCAGAGAGTGCAACTCCCGCACTGGCAGGGGTGGTTTAGCGCCTTCCGGCCCTTTCCACTACTGGCCTCCTCCCTTCTGGGCACTGGGCGGCCGTCAGCACCTCCTGTCCCTGGCTCTGAGCGCTGCACGGCGGACATGACCCCGGGCCCCTGTCTCGGCTCCCGGAGGGTGGCAGGCCACGGGGGTCGATGGTGGACCCCAGCGCAGAGAGCCTGGTGAGGCCTTTGTGTTCCACTCCCGCTTCTCTAAAGCTGTTGTGCCCAGAGTGGCGATGCTCCGCCTCACCCTGGGCACTCACGCCCTGCCCGCGCCTCCCTCTGGCAGCCACGCTTGGAGCTGCGCTTCCCCGCCCGGCCTGAGATATGTGGGAACAGAACCTGGGTGTGCACAGGACGTGGGGGGTCGTCAGTCTGTCCCTGCCTCCCCCGAGGCCTTCAACACGCCACCCTCGGGACACTGGCACCTTGGTCGCATGGGGAGTGCCAGGCACACTGGCCAGAGAGTCTGAACACCAAAAGCCTGGCAGGGAGCCCGGGCTGCGTGGCCCTGTGCGGGGTCCCGACGAGCACAGCTGCCAAACCCCACAGGCTCCAGGCAGCGGCCTCTCCTACCCCCGCCCCAGCCCTGCAGACCCTTTCCGCAGCTGGTAGGAGTGAGGGGCGGTGAGCTGAGCATGTCAAGCCTAGTGACTGTCCCTGCCCCAGGCTGTGGTCTCTGGCTACTGCGGGGGATGGGTGCCATGCCAGGGTGGACCCTCAGGCCTGCCCTGGAATGAGCCGGAACCGTGGGCTCCAGGGCGCTCTGGGCTGGAGCTGGGGTGGTTGGGGCCACAGGGCTCCTCCTTCCCTTGGGGCCTCCTGGAAGCAAGCGTCCAGCGCTGGGTTCTGGAGCTCCTGGTGGCCGAACTGGGCAGTGTGAGCCGGGAATGAGTAAGGACACAGCAGGACCAGAACCCAGAGAGTCCGCAGTGCCGTGAACAGATGGGGGCAGGAGAAGGGCAGTCCTGACATAAGAGCTCCGGTTACTAAACACAGCACGAGGGGGGCAGAGATCACCCCTCACACACAGTGAAACCGCGGCAGATACAGGCCAGGGACAGACACAGCCCCACGTGTCTCCCGAGGTTCTCACTCAGGACCAAAGAAAAGACGGGAACTTTCCCAGGAAAAACCCGCCCATGTGCTGTCCCTGTGCCTGAGGTCGACCTCACTGACGTGGACATTTCCACGCAGCCCACGGAGGCAGGACTTCTGTGGCCCCAGGTGAACCCAGGCCACGGAGCCAGCCCGGCCCCTCTCTCTGTGGCCTCCTCCTTCCGCCAAAGTCACGGGTGTGGGGGTGCCTGCACCCTCCTGCAGGCCCCTCTCTCGGTGACCCTGGGGACAGCGCTCCTGACTCCCTCCCCAGCCAGGCCCCCGCCTGGGGTCAGAGCCTCAATGGCAGCTTTCACAGGGGCCTGGACAATGCCCCCTGTTGTCCAGAAGGCCAGGCCGCCCTGTGCCGCCTCACCACAGACACGGCGCTTCCTGCCTGAGGCTTCGGACCCCGTGCCCCACGGGGCTGGGAATCGTCCTACCTTCCTCCTGGTCTAGGCCTTGCACTCCCTGAGTGGTAGGGGTGGGGGAGGGGAAATCTTGTGCCTCAGTTTCCCCACCTGTGTAGTGGGGACAACATGGTGTCCAGCACAGGGTGTTACTGGAGCGTTGCATGAAGTCACTCGTGGATGCACGGTCAGCATGAGGCGTCCCTGGGGTCAGATCCCTCAAGGCGACAGGTGCTGTGGCTTGGCTAGGAGGCGAGAGGGGCCGTCCCCTCCCTGGATGGCGGGCGCCTTGCTGGACTCAGGACGTCTGCCATGCTCCTGAGCCTTCTCCATCCACCTGGGGTCAGGTTTGCAGTGCTTGTGCGTTGGGGCCCCATGTGGGTCTCCGGGTTTGGGGTTTGTGGAGAGGGGGGTGTTCTGGGGCTAATCTGGCCCCGCAGCTGTGCTGCCGTGAATGTGGGGGTCTCTTAGGCCTGTCTCATGCCAGGCCCTGCCCTGGGTGCTATAGGAGACATGAGGGGGTCAACAGGGACCCGGGGAGCCCCCAGCCCCACCCTCTGACCCCTGGGGCTGCTTGTGGCCTCTGATGGTGCCTCCTCCCTGGGATGTGCGTGGGTACCCTAGCCTGCGTCGTCCTGTGCTGAGAACACCACATACAAGTCCAGGGCCTTGCTGGCCCACGGGGACTGTACCATCCCATTTCACTCTCCTCTCAGCTCTGTCGCTTGATAGATGAGGAAACTGAGGCACGGGAAGGGGCCACAGCCAGGACGAAGTGGCGTTGGGTCTCGTGGGGCCAGCTGGGAGGTCCTGGCCTATAGCCAGGCCAGCCACGGCCCTAATGGGGACAGGGACTTGGTTCCTGCTTCCTGCTGTGTGACCCTGCGGCGGTCAGGCAATGTCTCTGGGCCCCGGATTCCTTGTGCACAGAAGGGGATGCAGCTCAGCCCCCAGTGACAGGGATGCAAGGCTTGGAGCCACGCGGTCCGGCGGGCCCCTCCCATTGCTACCACTGGCTGGGTTGTTGAACAGACGAAAGAATGAATGAATGAACGAATGAATGGATGGATGAGGACAGGCATGCTCACAGTCATACACACCCAGCATCACTGCCAAATGACCGGGAACGGTGGCATCTCGACACCAGAGAACAGCACACTCCAGACTCAACCTGGGGTTCTTGCTGTGAACTAGACCCCAGGACGAGGCCCTGCCCTCCCGCCACCTACCAAGGTTGAGGGGTCAGACCTGCCCTTTGGGAAAATGGCCTCCCCGACCCGGGAGCCCCGAGCAGGGCTGGTGTGGGGAGGGGACAGCTGTCCTGACGCCCTTGGACCTGGACACTGTTGTTTCCCCAGCCTTAGAAAAGATGCCCTGAGTCTCAGCTGTCCTGCCGTTTACGGGCCTCTCCCTGGAGGTCAGGGATCACTGCCAGCCTGCAGGTGGCTGGGCTCCCATGTGGGGGAAGCAGACAAGGGCGTACCTGGGCTCCAAACCACCACAGGATGTGGCTACGGGTCTTCAGAGGCCCTGGCCGGCAGGTGCACCAGCGGGTTGGCAGGGACCCAAGAATGGAGTGGACAGAACCGGTGGCCTGAGCAGCAGGTGGGGAGAGGCAGGGCCCTGAGCAGGTGCACAGAGGATGGCTGTGACCCTGGGAGCCACGCCTAGCAAGGCACGGCTGCCCTGGTGTTGGTTACTCAGGGCTGGGGCAGCAGCTAGAACCCGAGGCCCAGAAACAGGTCGTGGCCCTTCGGAGGCAGCTGGGTGTGGGCTCAGGGCCTTGGTCTCTTTGGTGCCTCCCTAGGCCCTGGCTCTGCGGTCCAGAGGCCACCCCTCCATTGGGGCAGCCCGGACAGGAGACAGAAGGCGGTATGGGCCCATCTCCTACCCTGCAAGCCTGGCATCATCCCAGAGTAGGGCCACATGTTCCTGGCCTCAGGTTAAGATAAACTAATGCACAAGTTGCACATGTGTGGTGTGACTTACACTTTGCATGTCCCGTTACAGCACAGCTCCCTGAGCTGTGGCAGGTGCGAGACGTGGAACAGCTTTGTCACCGTGAATGTCTGCGGGGCCCACAGGCAGTGTGCTCTGTGGTCAGTCCCCAGCCCTGAGACCACTGTCTGCTTTCGGCTCCTGGTTTTGCCTTTTCTAGCATGTCGTTCGATGGAACCATTCTGGCTTTTGGGTCTGGCTTCCCAGCAGCTTCCTCGGCTGTGGGGGGAATCTGTGCTCGGAAGATCCACGGTTGTTTGCCCTTCCCTGGCCACGTGCTGATGGTGACGAGTGAAGCCACACTGTGTGTCCACGTGCGGCTCTCACACCATTGTGTCTTTCGTCCCCTGGATGTCCGCTGCTCCCGGGTCACGTGATGAGTACGTTTAACTTTGTAAGAAGCGCGGAGTGTTCTTCGGGGCCTCTGCCACTTCGCACCCCACTGGTGCCAGGAAGGGCCGCTGCCCCCACCCTTGGCCACACCCAGGGTTGTCAGTGCTTGCGTGAGAGGTGGTTTTGCCATCCTAGCAGGCGTGGCGGGATCTCATCACGACTAATGATGCCGAGACTTTCCACACGCCACCTTAGGCATTCCGTGGCAGGGTTCATGGAGTGTGGCCAGGCCCCTGGCTCCCCACAGGTGGGACTAGACCCAGCTCTCGGCAGGGCCTGGTACACAGTAGGTGTTCAATAAATGCAGGGCTCACCATGCAGTCTCTGCCCCAGGACTGGCCAGTCCTTTCGCAGAACACAGGCACCTGGGCACAGCCAGCCTGGGTGTCTAGCTGTGCGGGTTCCGGCTGGGGAAGAGGCCTGAGACCCCAGGGCTGGAGAGCACAGAGGTGGATACGATGCCTGGGCCTTCCCAGGGAGGACATGGGTCTGTGCACGCCGGGCTGGCTGACTGTGGGGTGAGGCCAGGTCTGGGTCCTGGCCGGTGCCCTCCTAAAATACCACTCCTGCTACCTGTCATAGTGCCTGAAATTAGGCACCCTGGCAGCTTGCTGTCGGGAGAGCCAGAAGGGCAAGGGGAGTGTCCACTCCGTTCTGTGGCTTTGTGCTCACATATGGAACTGGCCAGATGGCAGGGACGGCTCCGCCTGCCCAGTGGCCTTGCCCGCTGGACAGCAGCCTTCACGCTTCCTGAGGTGCTGCTGCCACCTTCTGGGCACTGTGGGCATGGCAGGGGCGGGGGGCATGTCCCACCCTCGGGGTACCTGAACCTGGTGCGGGGTGGAGTGTGCAGAGGCCCAGCCAGCCCCAGCCTTTGCTGGCCAGGTGACCTCGGGCCAGGCATGTGCCCTCCCTGAGCTGTTTCCTCGTCCGTGCAATGGGATGAGCCTCTGAGGTCCTCCTGGTTGTGAATGAGGCCCCTGCCAGGGTCCTGCGTGTCCAGGAAGAGCAGCTGTGGTGTCATTACACCTACTGTGAAGATGCTGCTCCCAGCACTTCTTGGCGTTCCCCCTCAGCCTGCTAAGCGCCGGGTCGGAGAGGCTCAGATGCTGAAGGAAGAGGCAGACGGGCCAGGTGCTCGCTCAGTCAGTCAGCAAACACTCTGAGTAGTTCCTGCTTGGGCTTGAGGGGACATGTTGGTGGACTTCCCCCCACTCCTATAAAGGGGACTTGCCCCGGCTGCTGTGTGCCAAGGGGTGGGGGGCACGTCAGCCTCCCACATGCTTGAGAGGTGCTGGGGCCTCCGAGTTGTGGGGAGGGAACAGGCCCGATCTGGCCCCATCCTGAGACAGGCTGAGGGCTGTGTCCCCAGCGGCGCCAGCTGCCCCTCCCTGCCGCCAGTCTGCCGCCTTTTTATGGCCACATTTCTCAGAGAACAGAGAAAGTATCCCTGGTCTCTGGTGTTGGGGATGGGGCTATCTGGGTGGTCGAGAGGCACCGGGCAGCAGAGAGGCATGGTGGTCAGGGCTGAGCGGGTCTGGCCCGAGTGGCTGCTGTGGTGACGAGCGGGGGCTGCAGCCCGAGCTGGCACTGATGGCCCCTCCCTCGCGTCCACCGCAGATGAGCAACCAACCCTCGGATGACCCCTCACAGGGGCTCCGGGTCCTTTTTCCCGAGACAGCTGCTCTGAGACCTAAACGTGGAGGCAACAGCCGAGCCCCCAGCCCCTCCCCTGGGAAGACACCGGCAATGGCCTGAAACCGGACACAGCCCCAAAGCCCAGCAGCTGGTGAATGGTGGCTGTGGCCCCCACCCGCAGTGACACGAATGTGTCTCCCGTGCAGATCCGAGGGAGGAGCCACGTTGCCTGATCCCACTCAGCAGGAGGTCCCAGGACAGGGAAAGGGGTGGGGACAATGTGGAGGGTGTCCGAACAGCGCTGGGGGCAGGGAGAAGCAGGGGCACACAGCGTTGGCCACGGTTCAGTGCCTTGAAACCACCTGTGTTTACCCTCTCTCCGTCCTGAGCTTGGAGCTCCCGAATGAGTCCTACGGGGCCACGGGAGGTCTGTTTCTGTGGTCACGTCTCTTCCATCCTCAGATCTCACCCACAAGGCCCTTGGCCACGTCTGCAGAGTCCCTTTGGCTGCAGAAGGCGACACGCCCAGGTCCGAGGACCCCAGGCAGACACCCTGGGGCCGTTCTGCTCAGCATCAGTGGCCACGTGGGTGTGTGCAGCGTGAAGCTCGAGCTGCGGCTCGTGGCCCAGTTCCCCGCACGCGTGTGCCCTACCTGGAGAAGCAGCGCCAGCTAGAGCCTGCGGCAGCAGATGGCCGGGGCGCGCGCTGCTTCTATACGAGGGCAGGGGGGCGGGGCAGGCAGGGTCAAGCCCCAACTCTGCCACCTCCGTCGGGCTCTTGTCGGTGCCTACCCAGGTGGGGCAGGGCCCGGGGGAAGGCAGGGGATGCTGGTCGGAGTCCTGGCACCTGTGCTCTCCTCGGGGCCGGCCCTGGTCCACCACCCGTCTGACCGTGTCCCCTCTCCCCCAGGGTACCGCGAGGGCTTTCTCTGGAAGCGAGGCCGGGACAACGGGCAGTTTCTAAGCCGGAAGTTTGTGCTGACGGAGCGAGAGGGGGCCCTGAAGTATTTCAACAGGAGTGACGTGAGCCAGGCACGGGGGGTGACTGGGGCCCTCCCAGGGCATTTCCAGGCCTCCAGCTGGGGCCTGCAGTGGCCCCCCGGACAGCAGCTTCATGTCCTCAGCTGCTCTCCTGGAGTCCCAGGGCCATGCTGTCACCCCCATGGGGACAACCCCCTCATGAGGGGTCACCCCAAGACCCCCTAGAACCCTCCCCATAAGGAACCCTCATGAGGACCCTCTAGAAACCCCCCCAGGACCCTCCTTGTGAGGACCCCCCAGAGGATCCCCAGGACCCCATGAGGATCCCCAGGACAGGCCTGCCCGGATTGCAGGCCTCTGAGTTGCGGTGGCCGAGGCTGTCCAGGCCCCGGGCAGCCCCCTGTGCTCAGGGCCCAGCCGAGAGGTGGAGGCAACCTGGTCACCTCCCGCCCCGTGGAGCCAACCAGAGCCCCCACTTGTCTGGGGGTGCCCTGGAGACAATGGTCCAGGGATAGGCGAGCACATTGGCTAGAGTGGGGTCTCAGCAGGGCAGCCCAGGACCGCAAGGGCATGTGGCCTGGTGGTCAGGGCCTCCCCTTTGCCAGGGCTGGGGAGGGCCCATCAGCCGGGCCCATGGCCCGCTGCCCCTACCAGAGGGGCCCAGCATGGTGGTTTGCAAGTCCCCACCCAGTGCAGTGGGCAGACACTGGGTCAACAGGCAGGGACAGGGTAGCTGGGGCAGAAGGGAGCACCCAGAGGCAGTGGCAGAGCTGACTGCTGGAGAGGCAGAGAGGGGCCACTGGCCCATCTGCATGACATCTGCATCATCCCTGGGAGGGAGATACTGTTACCCTTGATTTACAGAGTGGGAATCTGAGGCTCAGAGAGGTTAGGTAACTTGCCCAAAGCCGCACAGCACCGTGCTGTACTCCTAGCATCTGCAGAGCCCAGCCTTCCTGCTCCCTTGAGTTGGACAACGGCTTCTGCCTGGTGCTCAGACGTGGCCTTGCTTCCCAGGCCAAGGAGCCCAAGGCCATCATGAAGATAGAGCATCTAAATGCCACCTTCCAGCCAGCCAAGATCGGCCACCCCCACGGCCTGCAAGTCACCTATCTGAAGGACAATAGCACCCGGAACATCTTCGTCTACCATGAGGATGGGAAGGTGGGTCTTGGGGACCGGGCTGCCCGGGAACCAGGTTGCCACCCCCGCTAGTGACATCTGCCCCCAGCACCCCGTGCCCTTGGGGGACCCTTTGGAGAGGGGCCCGTCAGGGGGGAACCGGAGTCCTACGTGGAGGGGAAGGGACAGCAGTGCCCTTCTGGCCACCACTGTCTCTGCCCGGGGCATAGCTCAGCCCTTGGTGCCCCACGCCTGCCCCTCCCACCACCCTCACACCAGCATCTCTGGAGCGCCAGGGCCAAGTCTGTCTTTTGTCCTTGTGCCGGACCACAGGGGAGCCCATCCTGCTGCCTTGGGGTGTCAGTCTCACCAGATGTTTGTGCCTTGGCTTAAAGAGTTAAATGGTCCTTAAGTCTTGAGAAACAGCAGTTGGAGGCTCCTCCCAGCCTCCTTTGGGAACTTGTCCCGTGTCTATAAATACTCTGTGCGTGGTGCTGCAGATTTGTCCATTTTAGGCACCATCTGACGCCTGCCCATATGGAAGATGAGCCGGGCTCCCTGCAGCCGCGCCTCCCACGTGCCAGCCGTGGCCGCTCACGGCACATTTGCTCACGCTCGTGTTCGGGGTTTCCAGTATCATGACTATGTGAGATACTAGTCAGACCTGCCCGTGGAGCAAGCGACAACTGCTTTCCTCTGCTGCCCACGTTTTATCTTCCCGAGAGCTGACAGCTGTGTTTCCCTGTAGTTAGTTAACTGTGTGCTCGCCGGACGCTCCAGGACTGCGTCTGGACGTAGCCTCTGACGGCTGCTGTCTGAAGATGTCTCTCCCGCAGCTTCATCTCTCTCCTGGAGGTCCCTGCTCCTGGGATCCTGGTCTTGTTTGGTTTACTCCCTCCTTGTGTTGGAGCACACCCTCAGGCAGCTTTCTGGCAGGTTGCCTGGGAGCTGGCACATCTGATGTTTTCTATCTTCTGCTGGTCTAGCGTTTGGATAAATGTGGAATTCTCGGTTGGAATCAGTTTTCCTTCCTAATCCTGAAGGCTTTGCACCACTGATCCCTCCCTCCCCTTGAGTTTGTCCCCAGGGTTTTGACATTTTCTGATGGCTGTCTTGGCCTGCGTCTGTCTCCTCTGTGCTGGTTGCTGGGCCCGGTAATGCACATCCCTGAGATCAGGGGATATTCCCTTAAATTATTTCTTCAGTAATTTCAAGCCTCCACTTTCTCCATTCTCATTTTCCTGAAACCTCGATTATTCAGACATTGGTTCTTTTAGACTGGTTCTCTCATTTTTCTTCTAGTCCCATTTTTTTCTTTTTTCTCTACCTTCTAGGAAATTTCTTCGACCCTCTATGGAGGGTTTCTTTTCTGCTCTCAAAGTTTTAATTTTGCACAGCTCCGTTTGGATCTTGGAATGTTCCTTTTTCAAACACTGTTCTTGTTTCATGATTGTAGTATCACATCTCTAATTACTGATGATAATTTTTGAAGCTTTCTTATCCCTGAAAAGTGTTCTTTTCTTCTAATTTGCTGTTTCTTATTTGTTTGTTTGTGGATTTACTCTGACCAGACATCCTGGGATCTGGGGCTGGTTGGATTCTCCAGAGAAACTCCCGCTGTCCAGTGTGGATACACTCGGGCCCCGGCGCTGTGGGGGCTGAGAAGGGGAGGAGGGGCTCTGCATTCAGTGTGTGCGTGGTCCCTGGGGCCATTGTTTCTGGAGCGGGGCGGGGTCCCTGGGGCCACTGTTTCTGGAGTGCACACACTGAGCCTCTCTTTTACCCTCCCTGGAGAATGAACCCCCAGCTCCTGCAGAGGCTGGGGGGCAATCTTTTTGATGGTTCACCTGCTCAGGGTCCCCCACTCCCGCTGCTGGGGGACCTAGGGCTGTTAAGGCCCACTCAACCCTCGGGGTTGTGCACTATAAATCGGGCACCTCTCAGCTATGCCCCCCTGGCTGCGGTCCCGCTCAGCCACTCAGCTCTTGTGCACCGGTTCGCTTCCCTCACCTCTCGTGTTCAGGCCTTTAGAAAAATTCCTCAGGCAGCATGAACAGGTTCTAGGAGGGAACCCGGCTCAGGTGTGAGCAAATCTTCAGCTTTATCCAGAAGCCTCCGCCTTCCCTTTCCTTGAGGGGAGACTGAGGCCAGGGGATGCAAAGAGGTGGCCACAGAAACCCAGGGACTTCAGTGAGACATGAAGGACCCACTGAAACAGCACTCTGAGGAGTGTGAGGAAGGTGGCAGGTAGCATAGTGCGAGTGGCCACCTAGTCCTCAGGGTGGGAACAGTGTTCCCACAGAGGAAGGGGCAAGTGCAAAGGCCCTGTGGCTGGAGAAGCTGACCCAGAATGAGGGAGGCAGGAGAGGAAGCAGGTGGAGAACACAAAATGGTCCCCCAAGGTGGGCCGGTCAGCATCTGGAGGGCATGTCAAAGACTTCTATCTTTACTGGGGTACACTGGGAAGTCTGGCAGGTGTCAGGCCCCAAGGTGACCTCTGGCCTTCCCCCTGGCTACGGAGGACAGCGCAAGGGGAGGCAAGAGGCTGCTGCTGCTGAGCAGAGACAGCGGTGCTGGGCTGGGTGGGTGCTCTGGGATGGGGCTGGGCACGGGGGCGGGGGGGGAGCTGGGTTCCTGGCGGGGCGGGGTCGTAGCGGAATCCGTGGAGCTGCCACCATCCCATGGAGGACGGGGCACAGGGTGGCACTGGAGCACCAACCTGTGCAAGGACAGGTGGAAGGGGCCCCAAGGGAAGAAACCCAGCGGAGATTGTGTCCCGAAAGCCAAGGGGAGGCACCGTGTGGGCAGGGGGTCAGGAGTCAGGAGTGGGAGTCACCAGTGGAGGGCTGGTGCACAGGAGGGGTGTCCCTACAGAGACCAGTGCAAAGATCTGGGTAAGTGTGAGCCACTGCAACTGCAGAGGGAGGGTGTCATCAGCAGAGTGAGGTCTCAAGGTGGGGTCTGTAGTACAGGGTGGGTGGCTGGGCCTGGACAAGTGTGGACTCTCGGAGGGGCGGTGTGGGGAGGGTAGGGCAGGGCAGAGGGGGTGGTGCTGTGGGCTTGGTGGCCGGGCCTGGGTGGGTTAGGCACCGTCTATGGTGTCGAAGGGGAGGGCCACCGGGCAGGGCTTGGGTGGAGGAAGGTGGAGCCAGAGGAGAGTGGAGTCAAGTGGGAGGGGCCTATAGGGCAGGGCCTGGGACGAGGGGGGCTGAAAGTGGGCGTGGCCAGTGAGGGGCAGGGCTGGGGTGAGACGGGCCTATGGCATGAGCTCTGGGGCAGAGGGTTAGGGTTAGAGGCGCCACAGGGCACAGCTGGCCGGGAGAGGGTGGCTGGAGGTCCTGCTTTGTCCGGGGCTGGGGTATGCCCACGGGAGGACAGAACACGAGGCTGAAGGAGCTGGGCAGAAAGGTCGGGGGACTTCTGGGCTGCAGGGTCCTCTGGCTCCTCCTGGAGCGCAGTGGCCAGGAGAGGCTGGAGCGGAGGGTGAGGACAGGGCCTTCACAGGGACTACGCTCCAGGCTGACCTGGACAGTTGGGGCCAGGCATGGGCACTGGTCTGGGGCCCCCAGGGCACCCCACAGTGGAGACGGAGGGACAGAGAGGAGCCCAAAGGCTCCAGCACTCTCCACCTTCTTGCTCAGGAGTGGTGCTGCCCCTCCCCATGGCTCCGAGTGGGTTTATAAATAGATGAGCTCCCCGCCCCCTGCCACCCCGCGACCTGCACAGCTACAAAATAAGGATCTTCACAAAAATAGCTTAAGATGGAAGAAGAGGCTGGCCAGGGCTGTGGGGGCTGCTGGCTGCCCCCCTAGAGGTGTCCGAGGAGGCAGAGCTCAGGAGGAGCTGCCCCTCCTTACAGAGCCCTGACTGCTGGCCCCCGGTCAGCCCAGCCCTTCCGTCCTCCCTCGGCCCATGGCTCACACCAGCCTTTGACCCCTAGGAAATCGTGGACTGGTTCAACGCGCTCCGAGCTGCCCGCTTCCACTACCTGCAGGTGGCGTTCCCTGGGGCAAGCGACGCAGACGTGAGTGGCTGCCCTGCGGTCACCTCCAGGGGCGGGGGATGTGGGGAGGTAGACCACTCAGCTGTGTGCCTGCCCCCCAGTCTGGGAGGACTTTGAGCCCTGTGGTGGGTCAGGGGACTGGCTGAGGGCCCACCCTAATGTCACCCTCTCCTGCCCCGTTCTGGGTGACTTTAGCTCAGCTGCAGCAGATAGGGGAAGGGGGGCGGCCAGCCTGGGCCTCGCCCTCCTGCCTGGAGGGAGCCTAGCTGGGAGGCCTTTGGGGTGGGGGCTGAGCCAGCTCCTGAGGGGCCAGGCCCCCTGACACGTGTTTTCCGCCCCAGCTGGTGCCGAAGCTCTCCAGGAACTACCTGAAGGAAGGCTACATGGAGAAGACAGGGCCCAAGGTGGGTGTGCGAGGCCCAGGCTTCACTCCCAGCTCAGCCTCCTTCCTGATGATTCTGTTGCCTGGGCCCAGGCTGCCAGGGCAGTACGTGGGGTGTGTGACAGAGGGTCTTGGGCAGAAGCTGGTCACCTTGCTATGGGTGGTCCCAAGACCTTCTGTAACGGCAGGTCAGCTACAGGTTGGTCCTCGTGGCCCATCATCTGTGCCCAGCTGGGATTCTAGCTGACCCAACACCAGCATCCGGGGCTTTGGGTCTGGCCCCCACCTCCTGCACCTTTTCAAGGGAACCATGTGCCTGCGTGGGCCAGGCCACATCATGCCACTGTGCCATTCCCTACTGTGTGTTGGGGGAGACGGGAATCCCAGGACCCTGGGTGGTGGGTAGTGCAGGTGCAGAGAGGCCTGTGACTGAGACCCAGACCCCAACCTGGGGCCCACTAGGAGGGCGGGAGACACAGGAGCGAGAGGCAAGGCTGGTGTGGAGGGGAGGGAAGGGCGTGCAGGCGGGAGGCACATGCCCCTCCTGCACTGGTATGGACAGAGCAGGACCAGCAGGGCCCAGAAGGACCACAAGAGCTCACACCTTGCCCAGGTGGTAAGCTGGGGCAGCTGGGGGCAAGGGCCCTGCTGGTCACTGGCCCTCTCTAACCCACAGCAAACAGAAGGCTTCCGGAAGCGCTGGTTTACCATGGATGACCGGAGGCTGATGTACTTCAAAGACCCCCTGGTAAGGGAGGGGTGCAGCCCCAGAGTGGTTCAGCTAGCCCCAGCTGCCCTGTCACCTGTGGGAGAACTGGTGCCTTGCTGGCAGGGGAGGCCCGCCCCCACCTCTAGCCTGGTCCCACAGGACGCCTTCGCCCGAGGGGAAGTCTTCATTGGCAGCAAGGAGAGCGGCTACAAGGTGCTGGATGGGCTCCCGCCGTCCACCCAGGGCTACCACTGGCCGCATGGCATCACCATCGTCACGCCTGACCGCAAGTTCCTGTTCACCTGCGAGACGGAGTCGGACCAGCGGGAATGGGTGGCAGCATTTCAGAAGGTGGTGGACAGGCCCATGCTGCCCCAGGAGTATGCAGGTAAGGGCGAGGCAGCGGCGAGGTCCTGCCCGTGGGCGGCCTGGGCTCCCTGTGCAGGGTGACAAGCCTGGTGCTGTCCCACTTGCAGTGGAAGCCCATTTCAAGCACAAACCCTAGCAAGAGGCAGTCTGGAGGCCTGAGACACTGGACTCACTCGCGACATGGCCAAGCCGACGAGGAAGCGGCCAGACCACAGGGGCATCCTGCAGAGGCCAGCTGTCCTGGACCCCCTGCCCCTGGGGCAGCCCCGGGCATGGCCAGGTAGGGCCTGGGCTATAGTCACTAGGACCATTTTCTCTGGAACCTCATCACAGGACCTCTGACCCCTCATACTGCTGCGACCACACCCAGCCCCTGGGACCCCTGCCTGAGGGCCGGGTGGCCTCCCAGCTTGGGACAGTGCCCACAGGCCCCCCTAGGTCCCTGTCACCCGCCTTGCCTGAGGGAACTTCTAGGCCCCAGAGCGGGACCCCCGTGACCATCCTGGGGCTGCTGTGGTCAGCGAGCGGTGGGGCTGGCATGGCCACGGGGATTCTGGGACCTGCCACATGCTGACCCTGCCCCGGGCCTTCCTCTCTCCTCCCCCTCAGCTAGTATTTATTGGGGCAGGGTCAAGGTGGGAGGTGCACAGCCCTTTCCTGCAAGGAGCTGACCCCGCAGGCGATGCTGCGGCAGTTTTCCAGGCAGAGCGAACGGTGCGCACAGGTCCTGGTGCCCCAGCAGCTGGAGCTTCCATGCTCCTGGCCCAGAGGGGTGGCCCAGAGGCACTGCTAGGCTGCTACAGCCGCCCCATCGCTCGCTGGGCACCTGCCCAGCTTGGTGCTCGCTGACCAGCGACCCCTGCCCACCGGCCCTGACCTTGCAGCCTTTGAACCCTTTGAGGAGGATGGCCTGAGCTGCTGAAAGGCCACCAGTGGCAGGTGGCAGTGCTGCTGGCGGCCAGTAGTCCAAGGCCTTGTATTTATTTCCCACCCGACCTCCTGTGCTGTGTCCCGCAGTCCAGGACCTCACTGGGCTCCCCGTGTAAGAGCCGTGCAGGACAGATCCTGGCCATCTGCGCAGGCTGGGTGGGGCATGTAGGTGGGGACACCCCTGCGGTGACCTGGTGGCCCAGCCCCCCCCAGCCCTGCCCAGCTGAGCTGTGCCCCAGGGGAGCCCTGGACAAGTGGGAGGGTTCCTAAAGCCGGGATCCTGCCGCCCCCATTGCAGCCTGGAATAAAGTGTGGCTCTGGCGTGTCCCCAGCTGTGTGTCCAGTGCTGGGGTTGGGAGGGGACTGAGCTGAGAACACGCAGCCCTGCTCCAGCAGCCTTCACCGGAGCAGAGACAGAAACAGGAGAAGCCACAGTCTCCGAGGAGCAGGGATGGATGCGGTGCTGGTGCCCCTGGAGGGGCCTTGCGCCACCTACTGGTCCGCAGCATTGAGTCCAGGTTTGTGGTGTGTCTGAGCTCGTCCTGCAGAGAAGAGGTGTGGCTTCCCATCCCAGGCACAGGACTCCCCTCCAAAGCTCCCCAGGGCCCACACCTGCCCCTACAGTGGCTGTGGGCAGAGGGTCCCAGGGGCCAGAGCCCTCACCTCACCTCCACCTGGCCTGGAGGACAAGCCCTGCCCGGTGCTGAGGGTTCTGGCGAGGTCCGATGCAGCCTTGTGTCCTCCCACAGAACATGCTGAACCCCACTTCTCAAGTGAGGAAAGTGGGACCTAGTAGGCCTCCCAACCCCAGCCTGGGGGTCCCCAGGGCAGCTGGGCTGGTGCCGAGGACACGGGCAGGGTCCCCACACCCTGGAGGAGATGGGGCCAGGTGCCACCGACCACCACTGCTCTTGGACGGTGCGGCAAGCAGTCCTGGGTCAGACATGAGTACCTGGGGTGCCCCTGGATCTACCCTACTCCCTGGGGTCAGCCCTGACCACAGCCCTCTTGGGCTGATCTAGACCCCTTCTCCACCATGGAAGTGTGGGCACACGCCCTAAATGCTGGAGTGCATGTACAACCGTGTACCTTGTATGTGTGCGAGTGCGTGTGTACGTACCATCCATGTGTTCTACCAAGGACACCGACAGTCTTAACATTTTAAAAAGAAACCACAAAACAACTTTCTAATTGCAAGGAAAGAACGCTTTCAAACACGGCGGAAACTCACAACCCATAAAAGGTCAGTCACTTGGATTATGAGAGGACCCCTGGCAGGGGCCAGCCCAGAACTGGTTGGGCTGCTGGCAGTGTCAGGGCCTCTGCCAGGTGTGCTCGCCATCTAGCACGGCCACCTGGACCACGGGGCTTCAGGGATTGGAAGCAAGTGCCGCAACACATGTCACTGAGGGAGGATTACCTGGGTGGGTGGCACGGCGCAGCACAGGGGTGTGTGGTTGCAAGTGTCCTGCACGGCTCTGACCGGCTGTGGCTTTCTCTGTGTTCATCTAGTGTAAATCTTGAGCAAAACCGCACGTCCACCACACTGCTCAAACTGCTCCTGAATATACCAATCGTGCTGGATCAAACTCACAGTTTCTAAACCAAAGCTACGGCAGAATGTGGGCGCAGCGCTGGCCTCCCACAACGTCCCTGGGCCTCTCCCTTGGTGACTACAGTGGGGTGGGGGGCTCAATGCAAAAGCACAGCCCACCCCTCTGCAACTCAAGGGCCAGCTCTTTGAAGCTGGGACACCCACAGCTGGGGGACTTGATTTTTTTCAGATTTCAACCCAATTAAACGTGTATTCCTAATGTCACAGCCAGGTGAGTCAGGCTCCCCAACGCGCGTGCGCTGTGTCCCTCCACCCACACCCAGCAGTCTGGACAAACCCAGGACGCACTGGCCACAGCCCACCCTCAGGAAGCCTCTCAAGGCCTTGCTCAGAGCCGCCGGGACCCTGAAAGCTGGGCCACCCCCACGCTCTGCAGCCCAGACCTGCCTGAGGCCCCCTGCCCCATGCCGGTATTCAGGGGGTTGGCTTAAGACCCGCAAGGCAGCCCCGAAACCCCCCAGCCCCAGAGCTATTCAGAAAGGACCAGTGCTGCAAAGCCCAGTATAAAGAATTTATTTATGCTCCACAATTGACACAAACCTTCCTTTAAATTTCATTTTTACAGTGAATAAAGTTGCGTGTCTCCCTCCTGCCCACGCACAATCACTGCGTATTAATCTACAACTTTCACTTTAATTGTGAAAAAATAAAATGTTTCCCCTTTTATAATCATACTGATAACGTCTGGAATGGCACCAGTGATAAAGGACAGTTTGCCAATTCCTGGACTGGTTATTTGGTTAAAACCTAATGTTAGGTCCAAAGATCAACCACCCGGTACAAATAAATATTGCATTATGAAAGACGGACAGTCCTGCGATGTCCCTTTTTATAAAACAGCATTTCCAGAGCAGCAACTTGGTGCTCACAGAGACCAGCAAGGTGTGGCTTTGGGGTCCATAATGAGTCACCTCAGGCCACACCAGACGCCAGTGGGCAGGGCCACAGCCAAGTACCACACGGCACCTACACGGCCAGCGCTCGCCCACCTCCCAAGAGCATGAGGATGACGGCATGGCACGCATGCGCTCCGTCTGTGACCGGGACAAGCACACCATGATTACAGAGCCACCCGTGTTCAAACAAAAACAAGATAAAAAGAAAACTGCTCACGTTTGAAGACCACAGGAGGCCCAGCTGGGTTCACACGTCTGAGTGGCCACTGTCTCCTCTGGACCCCCCATGGGCTGCGCTGGACATGCCGAGTGCAACTTGCCCAGTCCCTGAGGACAGGCCTCCTCCTGTCACCCTCGGCCCTCCCCACAGGAACTGGAAACAAAGCACTGGGAGAGGGTGAGGCGGCAGCAAGGCCTGTGCTTTATTGTGGATCAATCTCCGGGGAACAGGCAGCCAGGAGAAGCCCAGGGCCTCGCTCTCGGGCCCCAGCCACAGAAGTGACAGGCAGGCCACAGCCACAGGCCACGCCACCCTCAGCCACCGCACATAAATAGAGACAGACACCGCACACGCAGCTACCGCCAGCCTCAGAGCCGAGCCCGCGGGTGTGAGGAGCCGCACTCCGGGACTCCATCTAAAATCATCCCTTGAGCTGTCGACTATGGGGTCTCCGTGCAGCCGGGGCAGCTTCAGTCCAGCTCAATGGGACTGCTGTCGTCGGGGCTGTCCTCGCCCTCCTCTTGCTCTGAGGAGCCCATGAGGCTGCTGAGGAGGTTCCCTGGAGGGAGACACCAGGTGGCAGGTGCCAGAGCAGCTCTCTGGTTGCCCCGACCAGCCCGACCTTCCCACAGGTGAGTGCACCTGCCACGCCAGGGCGTGTTCCAGGGGTGCCTGCAACTCTCTGGAGGACACAGAGCTGATGATCAGAAAGAAATGCTCAAACATGTCAGCTACATGGCTTTAGGGAAGAAAGAACCCAAATATCCACCAGTAGGGGTTAGGGAGTTATCAAAACAAGCCACAGAAATATCACTTTTAACCAAAGAAAGCTGTAATATAAAGCACTTGTATGTTATGTTCCTAAAATTATACAGAGGTAAGATGCGTCAAAGCTTCAAAGGCTGCACATAAAAATGCCCACTGCTGTCATCTGTCACCACTGACCTGATTTTTACCCAATGAGTAACTGTCACTCAAATACAGAATAAAAGTTCAAAATGTCCCCTTAAACCAAACCATGAGCTAGATAGAACAAATGAAAAGTTAAACAATGTTCTTTGGATACAAAGAGACAAAATCTTCCTTATCTGCAACCTTTAGCTCCCTCCCAGTGAGCACGCGGACAGCACTCTGGCAGGGGAGAAGCCAGTTCTGAAGTCTGACGGGAAAATAGACAACACTGGACCCTCCTGACCAGCATGACGCTGGGAGACAGAGCCCAAGAGATGTGGCAACGCCACACGTGCGCACTGAGAGCCATCCTGTGAGGGCCGACTGCACATGGGAATTCAGGGAGGACAAGGGAGCCCCCCCGGCCAAGTCAGGGGGCATCGGCGCAGACAGTGGGTATGAGGGAGGGGCCTCCACCCACACCTCCCCTAAAAATGGACCCCATGCAGATAAAATAGGAAAAAGCAAAACTTAGAGTCAAGAGGAAGCAGCTTTCAGAGTAACCTCCCCGAGGAAGGCCTTGCCATGGAGCCCTCTCGGCAGCCTCTGCCACCCGCTTACCTAGTAGGCCCCCATAGGAGGATGTCTGCTTGGGCGGCACCCCGAAGAACAGCTGTCCAATCCGGTCCAGGTACTGCAAGAGCCAAGGCAGCGCGGTCACCAAGGCACAGAATGTGCTGGAACTGCCCTCGCAGCACAGCACATAGACTCGAGGATTTCCTGCCCCGACACCCTGGGCCCTCACCTCGTTGTACATGGGGTCCCTCCGGAGGGATGGCTGATACTGCTCACACAGCACCGTGAACACCGTCAGCTTGCCGCTGGGCACAAGAAAGCCGTCAGACCTACGTCTGACGAAAAGGAAAACAAAACGAGAAAACCACACATCCCAGCATCCACACAGCCAGCCACAGGCTCATGTGTGCACACGCACTACACATACACCACTGCACAGATCCACACACACTGCACATATCTGTGAACACCGCTGCACAGATCTACACACACTGCACACAGCTACACAATCTACACGCACCTGCACATGGATCTGTACACACACCTATGCACACACCCACACACAGCTGCACACACATCTACACACACCTGCACATACTAATTCATACATCTGCACACACCCATACATACACATCTATATAACCAACACTCACATCTGCACACACACCACATGAACTCACACGTGCACCTGAACAAGCAAGATTTACCCATCCACGGCCAACAGCAGAAACCAGATGAAATTGAGCAGGGGCTCCACGAACGGAGGCCCATCCTCGATGGACGGGTGCTTCTGTGTATATGTTGTGAAGACCACTGATGCGCTGCTTTTGTTTTTTAAACACAGAAACCTGGAAGTGAGAACATCCCAGTGGGTGCAAATGGCGAAGGAAGCTGCCGCAGGTACGGAGAGCCTCTGTGGTCCATCCCAACTTGCGCCCACACAGGACCCTAGCCCTGGACTCAGAGGGCCTGTGCTGCACACGGACGTCCTCAGGGCAGCACTGTGAGCTTTACGATTCACAGACGAAGAGTACTGAGAGTACTGGGAAGGTGACAGGCTCATCAAAGGGCAAGAGAGCTAAGAACGGTGGGGCCAGAGCCGAACCTGCATCCCTGACACTCACTGAACTAAAACCTCCACTTACCCCCACCTGCGTGCACCTGCCAGACACCTGCCTGCCTAAGAACGCTCAGTCCGCAGGCCAAACACCGGGCTAGTGCTGGACAGACCACAGCTTCTGTTCGGCAAAGGGACACTACTCAGGTAGTGCCAGAGGGGACACAGAAAGGGTTCAGGGCTCCGGAGGAAACACTTGCACCACGTGTCACGAAGCTGGAGAGTTAGATTTTAAATGATTTCATTTTCACACCTGCAGCTCTGCGGTGGAACCCTGCAGCTGCACAGCCTGCGAGCCACAGCAGGTGCCAGTGAGCAAGGCGAGTCCTGCTCTAGTCCCCACCTCCCAAACAGAGACTTTTCCTGGAGGAGGAAATCAGTGTGACCACATGTGAGCAGTTTTCATCAGGGACGGGGGAAGGCTGAGTTTGTCACAGAGTGCCCAGCGGTGCAGGCGGCCGGTCGCTTGGACCCACGCACCCCACCTTGGCAGGGAACTAGGGGGAGGGCCTGGCGGTGCAGATGTTCACTAACAACTCCAGAACTCTGAGGCATGCTTCACTATTTCAAGATAACTGAGAGAAAGGAAAAAAGGACGAGGAAGGCCCAGCTAGAGCAGGGACCCTACAGGGCCAAGGGAACCAGTGGGGGGTAACATGAAGCCAAGGGTCCTGTGCTTGCACTGAGGGGTTAGACACACAGAAACATCTGCAGAGACAGACATAGCCTGTGGAAGCATGCACACTGCATATTCCAAGATACTTCTTAAAACTTACTAAATGCATTAAACATTATTAGTCACTCTGGGTGTGGCGTGAGCTGTGTCCAACCTGGAGTGAACTGGAGGGGACAGTGACCTGCTCCAAAGCATCCTGAAACCCAGGCAGCAACTGAAGCAAGGATTCAGCAGAGTAAACAGTGAGCACCTACTGTAGGACGGCCTGGGCGACGAACATGTCCACTTCACTGCGGAAGCCCCTGGAGGTGGAGTATTCCACGAGCATGTGGGCACAGCCCTCCCCGTCAGCGGAGTGCAGGAAGTGGTACCGAGATTCGCAATAGTTCTGCTCTGCAAAGGGACAGAAAGAACACTTTAAGAAGGACACAACACATCACAGAGATGTGAGGAGATTCACCTTCCCTACACCCTGCCCCAGTCACCTGCACTGTGCTGCCTGTCCTGCCTGTGCTAGGAGCCCCATGTGCGGATGTGGAGACGGGGGACCCACTGCCCACTCAGGGCAGCTCGCAGTGAACACTCACCAAACACCTCTCGCTCAAAGCACCAAATGCCAAACAGCGAGAGAGGGCGAAGCTGGTCACCAACTGAAGACCTTACTGTGTTAGGCTAGCGAAGCTGCTAGGTCCTGCCCACATGCATGCGCACATTAGGGTGAACCATAAAAACCCCTAACACTGGTACTTCTGACCTACTCGAATGGCAATTTCACATGGAGAAACATGATGGGAAATGCTAACACCTGAGCCTCTGCCAGCACAGCACCTTGAACCTCAGATCAATAGCAAGGACAAGCCTAGGATTCTCCTTCCTTCCACAGACCTCGTTTAAAATAGGCAAGGCCATGAGTGACACCCTCAAACCTCACACCTGCTCACACCCTCCACCCTGTGCCATCCCCATACCTGTTCACATACCCGCCTCCGCCCCTGGGGCTACCCCCACAACCTGCTCATACATCCCCATCTGTCCCTGAGCCCACCCCCCATACCTGACGCCCCACTCCCATACCTGCTCACACATCCCCTCCACTCCTGGGACACCTCACACCTGCTCACACACTCCCTCCGCCCCGGGCCACCCCCACAACTGCTCACACACCTCCCCCGGGTCACCCCCACACCTGCTCACACCCCCCCCATCACCCCTACACCTGATCACACATCCTCCACCCTGGGCCACCCCCACACCTGTGCTAGCCCGGCCCTTCCCATCCAGATCTGGGCATTACCTTGCCCCCTCAACTCCCAAGAGGAGCCCTTGTCTGCCCTGAGTGCCCAGGGCCCTGGTCCTTCGTTCAGGCCAGTCTGAGTGACAGGAGTACTGACTCTGCCTATCTTCTGTCTCCCTGCACCTCCAAAATAAGAACCTTCTAGTTTTAGGGCCTCCACATGAAAACATCATTATGGAAGTAACTACACCAGATGTTAGCAAGCCTGACCGTCCTGGAGCGAAGTGTAACCTGTATCCCAGGGGAGGCAGAGGTGGTGGCCCAGGGCATGGCTGTCAGCAACAGTAGCCCTGCCCTGCTCAGAGTCCTTGTGAGCTCCAAGAACCCCGAGTCAGCCACTCCCAGAGTCAGGGACTAGGGCCACACCCAATCCTGAGGGGCAGCTACCAACACCAGCACGTTCAGCAGGGTCTCTGTGGACAGCGCTGAGGAAAGCCCCAGACATGCTCTGGACACAACCGACCTGTGGTGGGAGGGGCTCCATGACAGACACTTTACTCCTCACCTATCATGACAATTGTCACACCGAACAAACATGCCTTGAGCACTTGTGCAACACTGTGCACGTGTAGCACACGCTGCTCATGCCCACCCCCTTATGCCTGCCACCTCCCCACAGGGCCCCACGCACAGGCGTGGAGGAGACAGGGGCCAAGCAGCACTTGCTGCCCAAGGTCTTGATGGAGGTGACCCCTCTGCAGCCACAGGGCCTGACTCATCTGCAAGATGAGGTAACAGGTCAAGACTGGGCCCAGGGGCTGCGGGGAGTCTGAGGGCCTCTGCAGCCTCACTCCCGCCTGGCACAGTGGCACCTTCCGGGACTCAGCAGTGCTCACCCCTTGAGGGCTGCGTGCTACGGGGAAAGGGTGCTGGTGCAGACGGACAAGCAGGAGCAGCAGAAAACCTCCTTTTGACAGCACGGCCAGGGCCAGCGTCTACGGGGAGGATGAGGAGGTCCTTGCCCTTCTGAGGACCAAAGTGACCCCAAGGAATTGACTCAGCCACATTCCTCCAAGGAGCTTCCCTTAACTTTCTGGCCTTTGAATTCTACTTAGACCTGATGGACGCTCACTCACGTGGCTCTGGGGTGAAGGCAGGGAAAGCATGACAGGTGCCAGGGCAGCTGACAGCCTCTGTCACAGCAGAGAACAGGGCACAGCCAGGTGAACCTGCCCTGGGTAAAGAGAAAGGGTGTGGCCTCTCAGTCCCCTCCGCCCAGTGGGCAGTGCTTGGCAGGCTGGGGCTCTGAGAGCTCAACACCAAACAAGGGCTGGTGCCTGGTGGGCACCCAGAGTTCATTTGATGGATGGGTGAGAGAAGGGCAGGATGGACTTTGGCTTTGCTGACCTGCAGAGAACACACAAGTTCATCCACTTTCACCACTTGTCAGAATGGACCTGTTTCTAGGAGGAGCTTGTTCACAAAGCTGATCTGCACTAATTTCTGGAGTAAAGTCACCTTCGGCCTAGACCGGAACTCCTAGAGGGTGCCTGTGCCCCACACGGTCGTACCTCTCCACCTCCCTCATCTAAGATGGACGCCTGGGGGCCCGGGCATGTGGCCAGGCTGGCAAGGCCTGCTGCCAGATCACATACCACATACATTTCCTGGGGACTGTGCCGGGAGGAAGCCTTTTCAAACCCTAATGAACAACATGTCACTCGACCAGGATTTACTGAACATCTTTTCTGGGACCTAACCAGCAGGCCTAGAGCTAAAAACCCAACTTCACTAAGCCAAAACCTCCATGACCCCCACTGCATGGACTGAATGATCCCCACAAAAGCTTAATCAGAAAATGAGACGGGCTCTGCGGAGAAAATAGCTTGGCCAGCCAAGCGTGGGTCGAATCAGCACCAGGCCCCGGGGAACAGACATCCACATCTTCCGTAGAGAGCAGGGGGCATCCCAGGTACCAGCAGGAAGACAAATGGCTGGGCCAACAATGGCTGCCATCCCACCCCCTCGGGGCTGTCCTCGAGCAAAGGTGACTGAACCTCGAAGCATAACCACCCGGGGTTTCAGAGCACAGAGCCTCCCTCCTAAGCTGTGGTGGATGATTCCCATGGATCAAAATGGACGATGCAAACGCAAGCTCCAGGAGCAGAGGGGCCGTGCTTGTTGCCAGGCCCTGTCACCGCCAGGGCAGAGCCCCGCACCCCTCTGCCTCCTGGGGCCCAGGGCCTACCTTTCCATAGGGTGAGGGCCAGCAGCTGGTGGAGCCGGGGGTGGCCCAATTTCCCGGATCCCCCACTGGACCACTTCAAGGCTCTGGATACAAAGGCCACTCGCTCTGGGGAATTGGGGTCCATCAGACTGAACACTTTAGCCAGGTTTTCTGAAAATAACATAAACCAACCCTCATCCAGGGGAATATACGGCCACTCCAGCTCTCTGTACTGCACATCTTACAAACATGAATTAAAAATGACAATTATCCAACTTGAAAAGAACTGGCACGTTGGGGGGTGTCCCCAGGCTCCAGTGCCGCCCAGGGCTACCCCCAACTGACCTCTCTGCTGCAAAGGCAGCACTGTGTGCCACAGAGCACAACAAGGAAGGACAAACACCTTTCCAGCCTCACGGCTTAGCCTGAGTTGGGCAGGGTGGGCTGTGGTGGGAGCAGAGCCTGGGACGGAGGCAGCAGGCTGGGTTCTTGCACAGCTGCCACCTCTGGGCCCACAGAACCCTCCTCCCCTCCCAGCCCACATGGCGGGCTCTGCCAGCTGCTGGATGACCAGATGGAGCCCAGCCTATGGACAGAGGGCACCCACTCGCCAACTCAATGCTGTGCAGAAAGTGCGCACTGTGGGCGCCAGCGTGCCCAAGTGGGATTGCCAGCGGGCTCGACTCACTGTGACTGGGTGGCAGCTGCCTCTGCAGCAAAATCAGCCCCAGCACACGAGAGACCCCAGCAGACATGGAATGGAGGGAAGAGACGCGGAGGCGCCACGTCAAAGAGCAGCGATGAGAGCAGCCACGGTCCCTGGCACCCAGCAAAGCAGCACTGCCGGTTCTCACCCAGCAGCTCGTTGGTCACTTCCACCTCTGCCTTCTCCAAGGACTCTAGGACCAGCATGGACAAGTCCGCAGCACTGTTTTGCTACAAAACATTTAAGAAACAAGAATCATACAGTTGAGAACAAAGCTCTGATTTGCATAGGACAGATAATATAAAGCTGGGTAGCAGCTCCGGTTTTCTAGACAGAAACCTGTAAACAAACCAAAGCTAAGGAAATCTGTTCTGAGCACTGTGTCACTGAGAATGAGAATCCCTGGCCTAGGAGCAAACGAAACAGACAGGACCGTTTATACCAAAACCATACACGTGCAGCACCCACTGCCCCAGCACAAGGGGACCACAGTGGCTGGGAACACCAGCACCCTCTGCCACCTGCTGCCAAAGCGGCCGGAGCCAAGGATGGCCCGACGTCAGCCACCAGGCCACTCCCTCGTCTGCCCACAGCAGCAGTCTTGCCATAGCAGGACACACTCACCTGGCTGTGACTGAAGAATAGCAACGCCCCTGAGTACATGAGCTCTCGGGCTTCGATGTGTCTGCTCTGGGACATGTACCTGCAACAGGGAGAAAAGCTGTTAGCTAAGGGACACCTGCTGCAGACACTCCCCAGAGGGTGCGAGTTCTCATCGCCACACTTGCCACGTTGGGCATGGTTTGGGGGTTAGATGCTGAAGGTGCACAGGGGAGCGTGGGAGTCTCAGTCCTGTGCACACACACCTTTTATCAGGAACGGAAACAGCAACTCCTGAAGCACACAAGCTCCATGGGAAAGAAAAGAAGAGTCTGTCCAGCCGTCCCACTCAGCACGGCTGCCCCAGGGGTCTCTCCTCTGCCTTTAGGCCCAGCTTCTCCTGACCATGAGGGCTGCATGGAGCGCCTCTGGACACAAAGGTCCCTGCTCTCTCAAGCTCGAACCTTGGCAGGACCAGCAGACCCACCTGAAGACTCTGTGGGTGGGGCCACCTGGGCCCCAACACTCCTGGAGCCAGACAGCAGACCTTCCCTGAGCAGCCCCTGGCTTTCAGCAGAAGGGACCCAGCAGGGCTTGACTTCCGACTTCAAGACGGGCCTTGCCTTGGTGGTAGGTGCTTCGAGAAGGAGCAGAGGAGACGTACGCACATCTGAGAACTGAGGCGCCACAGGGCACACGGGCACGAGAGCTAGGGATCGCAGGATGGGGTCCTCCTGGGGACAACAACTGCAACCTCACCTCCTTCCCTCCCATTGAATCCCGTGCACTTCCATCCCTGGGACGTGCGCCCCATCTACATCCACCTGTGCTGCACACCTCCTTCCTAGGACAGGGACTGGCCTGGGTGGCCCTCACCCCTGTGAAGCCGGGAAAGCCGGCCTCTCGAATCGCACAAGGACAGAAGCACAGAGCAATGAGAAGCTTGGCTGGCACCTAAGCACCCCAAAGCCACAGGCAGGACGGGTGGGGCTGTGTACAAAGGACAAACATTGGGAGGCAGTTGGGCCCTGCCTGTGAGGCCTAAGTGTGGGGGCAGCCGAGACGGGCCACGCCTCCCAAAGCACTTTGTTTCACTCACTATGTGTTTACCTTGATTACCACCATCTTATTAGCAAAAAAATATAACCAGTCAATCAACTCCGTGTCTCTGGGCCAAAATTTCCTTGGACAGAGCCACATTTAAAAACAAATCAAGTTAAAGAAAAATACTAAGTAAACAGCAATGCAGGTAACATAAAGACACAGAAATGTGCAGACGGCTCAAGTCTGGGCAATGCGACTTTAGCAGGCCAGCAGGGAACACAAGCGTTGGCTATTTTATTAACCACAGGAAAGGTCTTTTCTTCAAAAAGGCATCACAACCAGACACCTTGGGGGACTCCCATTAGCTTGGCAGACAGGCCCCGGAACAGGAGACCCCATCTGGCTGCATTTTGAGCATGGCCACCCAGAGGTAAAAGATAACACCCTAAGCAAGATGCCACCTGTCAGGCCGTCAGCAGTCTTTCGTCTCTCTCACGCTCCAAACCTGGGCGGGGACCCACCCCCATCAGCATTCAACAGGGACATTTATCCTGTGACCAGCCATCCTCATTCCTAATTCCCATCCCGCAGCGCTGCTGCCTGACTTTCCAAGGATGCTGAGAGCCGCCCTGCAGAATCTCGGAGCCCTTCCACGCACCTGCTCAGCGCGGCAGCAGGGTCTCTAAGAACAAGTACAGCGTACAGGCACACGCTGCCATCTGCATGGACACCACGGAACTGTACGCACTTATCGTACGTGACAGCCAGGTCAATTTGTTTCTGCTTACACGTCACACTACAGAGTTCTAGACTCTTCTATCTGAGGTACAGTAAGAGATAACCTCTTAGAAAACCAGATGAAGAATACAGAACTCCTCGAGAGGCAGATAAACCAAATTGCTGGGACAGGGAACCTGCGGATGATTATGGCAACACACCCCCCAGCCAGCCTGGACCACGACCGACCCTGCGCCTCCTGCTCCCGGGGCAGCGCAAGCACCGGAGGGCAGAGGCAGAGACATGGTGAGGCTCCTGTGCGCACAGCCCTCACCTCGTGGAAACCACATGTTTCCTGATCAAGGGCAGCTGATAAAGACAAAACAGTCCGAGGGAAACACGAAAATGACGTGCTGCTTTTTCCACTAAAGAATCGGGCCCTGGGAGTTTTTGTTTCTGGGTGACTAAGCAGGGACTGGTGCCCTCTGAGGCCTGAGGCCACAGGAGAGTCGAGAGTGGCTGGAGCAGAGCCCAGGTGGCCTCCCCAGTCTGTTCACATGGCCCTGACCGCTGCAGCTGCTGAATATGCCATATGAACACCCCAAAGCACCTTTTATACACTGAAATAGGACTTTTGTCATCCTCGGAGGAAGGACATTCCGCGTTGGTGCACGCTGGTGCTGCCAGCCAAAAATGGCAGCATCTTTATCCACCGAGTGTGTCTGTGCAAATATTACAGTTTATTTTGCTGTTTCTTTTTTCTCTCTCACACACACAAGAGCAGAACACAGAAATGGAAGTATTAATACTAGTGATAAAAACTGTGTGGATCAAAAGACAAAGCTCGTGGGTCAAATCTCCAGCCTGTCACCCTCACCAGCCGGAGGCCACCGTGTTCCAGCCCGGAGGGTGCGTAGGAAACACTGTGATGCAGCAGAGCATCTAACAACAAGGGACAGTTACAGACTGCAAAGTCCTCACACTGACACATTAAAACACTCACACCTGGACATGGGGTCCGCTGGTGCCTGCCTTCAGGAGAGGACTGGGGGCCACGCTGCTTCAGAAAGAGTCGCTGCAGAGACAACACCTGAACTGGCAAAGCGCAGCTGCCTGCACTGCCAACAGCTCCTTTAGGAAAAAGTTTACCTTAGGCACTGGGTTGAGGTGTGTGCGGAACACACACTGTAAGTTTTTCTTTTTAAAAATTTATATGACTTAAGAGGAAAAATACAGTTTCAAGCCCCAAAAATCAACTCAAACAAATCTCAGGAAGAATCACGTGGCAGGAAGATTCACTTTCCCTGGCGGAGCGGAGGGCCACAGGAACGCTGGGCAGGGAGCGGAGGGCAGGCCCCAGGCCCAGCAGTACTGATAGTGGAGGCCATGGATCACTGCCACCTGGGCTGGGCTCTTAACCACATCAAGTTTTTAAAAGCAAATCTGCAAACCCTGCAGCCAACAGTGAGGCCCCTCAAGGCCAGAGAGTGGCACTGGGGCCACTCTGGCGAAGTCTTCCCACAGCCACAGAGATTTACTGACTTCATGAGGCACCAATAATCCAACAGGTCTAGAAAATGGACTCCCTCCCCGTCCTGGCAGAGAGAAGTCTGGAAAGACAAGGTGACCTCCCCTAACCAGTACTATCCGTAGGACAAAGGTGAACAAACACTCTCTTAACCCTCTCAGACTCTGATGGAATCTGGTGGACCAGGAACCTGCTCGATTTCTGTCGGACACACACCCTGTGAGACCCTTCTGGGCTGCCCAGTTCCTCCCTCTCCTCCACCTGAAACTGCTATGGGACGTAAGTGCATGAATAGTGTCACCTGGTGAATTTATCTAACAGCCGAATGAATTAACAAATTGCGGAAGAGGCACACAATGGAATACACCACTCAGCAACAGAAATAGACCATAGACACATGGATGAACTTCGAAATAATCACACCGAATGAATCTAAAAAGACAAAAAAGGGCACATACTGTGATTCCACTTCCATACAATTCTAGAAAATGCAATCTATTCTAAATGAGGGACAGGAGATCAGTGGTTGCCTGGGCCAGGGGTGAGGAAGGCTGATTACGAAGGCACAGGAGAAAACTTTTAGGGGCGATGGGTACTTTCAATTATCTTGATTGGTGATAGTTTCATGGGTGCATTCATATTAATACATCGAAGCTGATCAAATTGTACATTTTATGTAAATATTTAAATGTAAATATGCAAATATGTATTTATTGACAGAAAGACATGAAACAATTTAGCATGATTTGGGGAATTTGACTTCTCCACTAGCTATACACCCATGGAGTGCCCTAGGACAGGGCTGGGAGTCTACAGGGAATTCTGCCCTGGGTGGACAGGGGCGCTATCGCAGGGACCTCCTGGGTGGCACAGTGAGGTAATGATCCATGAGGGAGCCTAGGATCAGACAGGTTCAGCGTGTCTGTCTGGGGCCCCAGGTCCCACGGAGAGAAGTGAGCCCAGCCCTGGGCCCCTCCCAGTTAACCCTCCCAGTGCAAGCTCCCTACCACCTTCACACTCGGTATAGCCCGTGGGGCATGCAGATCACCACCACCTCCATCTCCCTACGAAATACTCCCTCCACCTGGGGACTCATCTCTTACAAGCTAAATGAACAATCAAATCTCTTATCGAGGCAAACTGTTTCAAAACAAAGAACATGATGTTTATTTTTGGGACGATCCACTTTTGCTGAGTAATCACCAGGCGAATATTTATACACAAAACTTCAAGAACAGCCAACCATCAGGGAACATCTCAAGCGACAGAAAGTTCTGTGTCATACAGAGTCACAGCTGGCTGACCCACCTGGAAGGCTCACTGCTAGTTGCGTCTGGAGCCACTTACATCTTTGGCTGCTCCTTGAAGAACAGTCAGGTTTCAAAGACTACAATGGCCCGGCCTGTGCCACTGGGAAGTTGTTACTGTTCAGTGACAAATTCAACTAACATTAAAACTCACCACTATAAACATCATACATTAAGGACTTGTACTTAAACAGTCTCCAAGTAAAGGGAAAAGCAAATCTCTTTCTAAACCACTTACAGTACAATGATAAAGCCAGATGCAGCCTGACTGGTTTGTATTTATAGAATGTCAGGAGTTGATGCCTAGAAAGTTCTAGAACCAAGGCTGCCCTTCAGGTCACTCAGACTCAGAATAGTGACTAATGCCTCTCCACAAGCCAGTAGTCAGGGACTCCAGACCAGAGCGCCTAACCCTGGCTGCACAGAAGAGTCTGTACAAATAACAAGAAAAATCTCCACATGTAAGACAGCAAAGCCCCATCCCAGACCTGTCCAGTCAGCTGAGATTGAGAACTACTCACTTGAACACTCGTCTTTTCCTAGCACAGATAAGTGTTTTAAGTAAGGCCATGGTACCTGTTACATGCCAGGGACTGAGGGGTCATCCCACACCTCACTTGGTGAGATTTCCACCACTTAACCAAGTCACTCGCTGACCCCGGAACCCTGGTTCCGCTCACGGATAGTGTTTAATCCAAATGCAAGTTAGTAAACTACGGCCAGAGCAGAAGCACTCCCGGAGTTCTCAAAACAATGATTCAACTTGTTATTTAAAAAAAAACTTAAAATCTGGGCCTAACAGAGGATTTGGGGGCATCAGAATTCAACCCACAGGATGTGGCACACCTGTGCACAGAGGGTTCGGCGCGGCGGAGCGTCAGTGCGGGTCTGTCCACTGTGCGGGGCGCACTGCTCCCAGGGGTGCCCACGCTGCGTGCCCGGCAAGGGTACATGGAAAACGCTGGACTTTCTGCTCAATTGTGCTATGAACTAAAACTGCTCTAAAAAAGCCTATTAGAAACAAAATAAACTAGGTCTCAACTATGTAACGGTCATATCGACTGCCCTTAAATATTATACCAAAACAATCGCTGTCCCGTGGCAGTTTAGAAATAAAAGGTTCTCCACAGAACAGATGAAATCCTCTGGAGTTATCTCCAAAGCACGTCCGAGGTCTGGTTGCTCCGCCGCCAAATTGTTTTCTGGCCTGAACACTCCGGACCGGCGACGTGCGCGATGCACAGGAATGTCACACGCAGAACCAAAACCTGAAGCAGCAGCTGCGTGACCGATGGTCGGCGGAGCCCGCGGCGCTTCACGGCCTGCCAGCGGCCAGGGGAGGAGAGCTTGTGCATCCAGCCCGAGGCGCGTGCAGCGGGGCCCCTGCGAGGTTACCGGTCCCCGCGCTCGGCCTGCGGCCCGCACCGGGCGGGCGGGCACCTCACGAATAGCAGCGTCGCGAAAATGGCCCATTTAGCACAAAACCGAATGCGGGGGCCGCGGGGGCGGCGTAAGAGAAGACAGGATTTAAACTGACGACAGGACACTTTGCGGGAGGACGCCCGCGACTTCGCGTAGGGGCTCCGGAGCCACCCGAGTTCGGGGTAGGCGCGGGCAAAGGGAGGTGGGGCAGGGCCGGGAGAGGGAGCAGAACGGGGTCAGGGGGCAGGAGGAGACCGGAGTGGGAGGCCGGGGCCAGACCGGGCAGGCCGGAGCCCTCCGCCCCGCAGCCCCTGGCTCCGACTCGGCCTCAGGGACAGGCAGCGGCGCGGGCCAATAGGGGCGCGGGGCGAGACGGCGTGGCCAATGGCAGGCGGCGGGGGCCGGGCGGCCGGCCGGGCCGAGGCGGGCGGCGGCGCCGCGGTACCTGAAAAAGAGGGTCCGGTACATCTGGTGCGCCTCGTAGTAGTCGCCCTTCTCGACGCTGGCGCGCAGCTTGCCCTCCACGCGCTGGACGCCGCCGCGGTTGCGGGCGCCATTCCGGGCGCTCTCCTGCTCGGCCATCGCTGCCGCCGCCGCCATCGGGCCGGCGCTCCGCGCAGGGCTGACGCTGTCGCAGGCGCGGTCGGCAGCACCTCCCGGCTTCCGTCCCGGCGGCGCCCGACGCCCTCTACGGTGGCCGCGAGGAGCCGCGCGCAGTCGGAGAGCGGGCGCGCCGGCGGCCGGCACGTGACCGGGGGCGGGGCCGCGGCGCCAGCGAAGGGCGGCACGTGACACGTGGGCGGGGCGCTCGCTGACGCCACAATGGCGGCGGCCGCGGGCCAGAGAAGAGACTGAGGCAGCGGGGAGCGCCCCGGCCCCTAGCGGGGCGAAGGGATCTAGGCGTGTCCGGACGCCGTGGAGGAAGGCACTCCTCCCTCAGGCCCCGGTGGGCGTAATGGGCTCCGGAGCAGGACACGCTGGAGCGACTCCGACGCCCACGCACGCGTGGGGAGACTGTCACGCGGAGGCCGCGCCGACACCTGACCGCTGGGAAGCAGCTGGGAGCCGGAGACGCTCCAGAGAGTGCGAAGCTGAGGGTGGACCCCAGGGAGGCCGAGCTGGGGCCACCTCCGCCCCTCCCCTCGCTCCCCGATCCTCCAGCCCCCGGCACCCCCGCTTTACCCCAGCCCCTCCAGCTCCCCAGCCTCTCCGGCTTCCTCCAGCCCCACTGCGCCCCAGCCCTCTTCAGCTCCTCCAGCTCTCCCCGCGCCCCTCCAGCGCCCCAGTCCCCTCCTGCCGCGCACTCTGTGGCCTTCGGGGTATAGGCCCGCTAAGGTCCAGCCAGCCCCACTACTCCCGCGGGCAGAGATGAACAAACTGAGAAAGAAATACACTGTTTATTATTCATTGGAAATATCACATGCACTTTTAAAAATTAAAACTCTTTATTTAAACATCTTAATAGCATCTTATCAATTTGGTGGCAGCAAAAGAAGCACTACCAAAGACAAATATTTTGAAAGGCATTTACAAAAATACATTGCACAAAGTCCTATCTTGCATCTTTAAAAATAAATTAATATTCAAAATATTTCCACCCCAACTCCCAAATTTGGTTTTTATAGGAAATTTTCATTTATACACATAACTTGTAATATATGAAACATCTGTACACGTTTTAGCCACTGTAACTGCATAGTTCCAATTCTAAGGAGAGGGAAAAAAAATGCTACTATATGTAGTTTTTTATATTTGAGGGCTGTTGTGCAATATACATAAAACTCTTCAGAAAACCAGTCAGCACCATCATTTTATGTTTTTCTGAAAATACAACATTTATGGTACACCAAAAACTGTCTTAACCCAATAAAACTTAAATTATTCTTAAGGTAAAACGTCTGTAACACTTTAAGTTCCTTGCAGATATCTCATTTATAAAGTCTGCTCAGTAAAATAGTCTAAATATTAAATATCAGTTATAACCAAAATGAGTCTCACAAGAATCGAGTGAGAGTGCCCAACAGTCGTAATAAAAGGCAAATTCCGACTGGAGCCAGGAAAAAGTGCTGCTACGTAGGAAAAACCATGATCCTGAAATGTGATGGTTTCATAAATGTGCCACCCTGGGCAACTCCTTGGATAACCATTGGCAGAATAACAATGCAGCCTCTGAAAGACTCAAGAGCATCGTAGTGTTCCCTTTTCAGCAAAATTCAAAACAAAACCCAAAACACTCAAGACTTCCTGGTTCCTATTCCTATGTGCACCCCAGTGGGAAGAGCCTCGAAGACAGAGAGCTCCATGTGTGGTGTGGTTAGGTCCAAATCTCCCCTTTCAAATCAGACTCGCTTTGATCTACGAGAACGAAACTCATCCATATTCATCCACGGATAGTAGCACGATGAGTCCTCACTGAAAATCTTTCTCAGAAGAGCAAACTAAGCAGAAAAGCACATTTTTGTCATTTCCCCACCTGGAGACTTAGTAACCACTGGTGCTGAATAAAGGAAAATCCCATCTTGAAGGAAAGGAGTTTAGAACTCTGAAAATTTGGTGACATTGTTTTTCCCCGAAAGAAATGTGTGATGGATTTAACAGATGAAATAGATCTGCCCCTCAAAAGTTGTTCAGAAGAACCAGTGAAAGACTAAATATCAAAGCTTCAAGAACATGTCAAGCCTTCTAACTGCACTTGCTTTGTTCCTGCTGCTAATACAAATACAAAGAGCTTTATGTTCAGAAACAACATACGTATGAGAACCACACATCCCAATGAATTTCCCCTGCTGCTGACAATCTCTGTGGACACAACACGCTCAACATGCAGTTTCAGTGGACACAGCAAGTTGGGTGTCAGAGCATTTGTCACCTAAATTTTGACATCCTCCTGCTGGTAGTCAGTAATATTTATTTAAGGGGTGACACTGTCCTGTTATTATAAATGCCCTCACCCATGAAGGATTCCAGTGTTTTAGGCTGTCCGGTATATACAAAAATGTACAAAAATAGTAAGTAGTGTCTTTACTTGACAGGCTCCCCGTGAACTCGGAACCGATAGAGACAGGTGTACTCAGGATGGCCCCAGTTAGAGAAAATCCGAAGTTCCACAATTTGGAAAGCTCTCTCAGGTCTTTTCTGAAATCGAGGGGGAAAAAACACAAGTATGTTATATTAATAACCCCAAACCCAATCACTTCCTCAACTATGATGTTTGGTACGAAGCAGCAATGTTGAAAACTAAATTTTCAACATGAAAACCTTACAAGTAATCTATCACAGGACATGAAGCTTGGACAAAACCCTAGGAACTCATTATTTAATTTCAGTTTCAAAACACATCTATTTGTAGCTCATTAAAAAGCTCATTAAAGAAAAGCAAAGCTAGAAAGCTAAGATTAACCTTTTCAAAGGCTGGTTTCATGCTTTCAACACTGGTAGGTCCTGCTGTCACAACAAGCCCAGGGGACTCCGGGGCCCCCAAGGAAGTGAGACACCCATTGTCCTTACCAGCACGTGGAACGTTTGCAGAGATTCCCCTTCATGATCATACGTGAACTGTCCCAGAAGCCACCCTTCCTCTTGATACTCATTTTCCAATCCCTGGAACCAAGACATATAGTCATCAAGTAACAGAATGACACTGAGCTAATTAGGACTGTTTCCCTTCAATAGGAGTGAGGGAAGATCACCTCTCCACAGCACAGGGATAAGGCCTTCCCTGGAAGGGCGGGCATTCTGTTACAACCCCCAGGTAAGTGTGACTCCTCCCATTACACAGAGCAGGAAAACCCAGGCAGAAAGAGGACATGCTAGCAAGCAGGAGAGAAGGGACAGTGTCTGACTCCACAGACCACAAGCCACCCACATGGCCCACTGCTGCTCCTAACACTCCCTAGTAGAAACCCTGGAGCACTGGACCAGCCAGGAGGAGGAAGAGCCGCCAGCACAGCACGCACCAGGGGTGCGCAGCTGGGGAGAGGGGCAGAGATCCAGTCTAGGAAGACAGAAGAGCTCTGGAGATGGATGGGGGCGACGGCTGCACAACAACAGGACTGTACATAATGCCGCTGAACTGTGCACTGAAAATGGTTAAAATGGAAAATTCTGTACATATTTTATCACAATAAAAGATAAGAATGAGTAGAAAATGTAGGGGATTATTTGAATGTCTGTTTCATAATAGGAAAGGACTTTCTAGGTATAAGAAATGCCATGGAAGAAATTATGGGCAGTGAGTAAATACAAAATAACGAGTGACTATGGGAAGTATAGCTGTAACAGAATGACACATGCTTAATATTTACATTTAAAAGCTCAGATATTCATAAGGAAACTAAGATCCAGAAAGATAAATCAATAAAAACAAGACCAGAATCTACAAAAAAGGAAACATGCATGTGAAATACAGGGAAATACAGATTAAGATACTATTTTTGACCTATCAAGTTAGCAGAGATTAAAAAAAGAGGGCTCCATTCTTAGAAGGGGAACTGAGGTCGGCACGTATTTCAGTGCTGCTGTGGAAATGACAGTCATGCACACCACGGCGTGATGCCTTGGTGCCCTCTGACACCGTGACACCACTTCTGAGGAGCTAGTCTGCAGAAATAACTGAAGATGTAAAGATGCTGCACTTGTACTGAAAAGTGGAAAATTGAAATATTCAACAGGAGAGTCGGTCAGGTAAATAAAGGGTTCAACTATACAATGGGATTTTATGCTATTTAAAGATGTCTATAAAGAGTTCAACTGCTGTACAAAAATGCTTATGATAAAACTTTTGTTTTTTTAAGGCAGGAAATAAAGTTTTATAACGGTATGGTCTCAACTGTATTTTTTTTTCTTTTTGAGACAGGGTCTTGCTCTGTTGCCCAGGCTAGCATTCGGTGGCATCATCACAACTCACCACAGCCTGCAACTCCTGGGCTCAAGCCATCCTCCTGCCCCAGCCTCCAGAGTAGTTGAGACTCCAGGTATATACCACCACACCTGGCTAATTTCTTTCTTTTTCTTTTTTTTTTAAGAGAGCCAGGGTCTAATTGCCCAAGCCAGTCAATTGTATTTTTTTAAAGGGGAAAATAAAGAGACCAGAAAGTACCACAGTATTAGTGGCTTTCTCTAGGTGCTGGGATTACGGGTGTTCTTTCCTTAATTTGCTTCTACAAATTCTAAAAATAAGAAAGCAAAATTTACTTTATCATTTGTTATTCAGTTGCTTCAACCTCACACAGGTGTCGAAACATCCTCTATAGGTAACTAGACAAAAGTGAATAAAATTCTCAAAGCCAGGCACAGTTAGCTTGATCTGTTTAGCAGTATACACAAATGGGACATCAATTAATGCACTATTTATAAGTTACCCTCCCTGGAAACTGGTGAGGGGAAGTGGGGGCGGGAGACAGCTGCCCCCAGAAACACATGCGTGTCAGGAGCTGTGAGGATGTTTGTCTTTGGGAATTCCCAGGAAGGGATGGGAGGAACTGGCCAAATGCACTCACGTAGACTGCGAAGTCCTTGGGGGCGCTGGTGATGTTGCCCGTGGGTGACAGCGTCTTTGGTATGTGCTCCAGGGTGACAGCGGTCGGGTGGATCACCATCGAGAGCCTCACCACCAGGTAGCCCTGGGAGCCTTTAAATGCCCAGCAGTTTCCTGGGTACATATCAGGCTAGGGAAAAGCAAAATACCAGAGCAAGGGTTTGAACAAGCTCTTAACCACTTAGGAAATAAGCAACAAGAGAACAGACTGACACAGAAATAAAAATGAAAGAATTTTTGCATGGTAAAAATGCAAAGTAAGTAAAATCAGGAGACAAACTGGGGAAAGGCGTTTGTAACTGAGATCTCGAAGGTCACTATCGCCAACACCTAAGTTTTATACAAGTTAAGATAACCAGAGCCACAAAGAAAAATGGGCAATATAGAAACATACCTCAGAGAAAAACAAGTAAATTTAAATGGTCCCCAAACATATGAAAAGATGCTCTGTACCTTACACAATAACAAGAAAATAACAAATTAAAATAACAGGGAACTACCATTTCTCACCTATTAGACTGACAAAAATCTAAAAGTTTGACAGAATGTGTTGCAGATGCTATAGGAAAACACACATTCTCGCTGCTGGTCGACGTGCGAAATGCACCAGCCCAGGAAGCACAGCCTGGCAATGCCCAGCTGCATGTGCACTTGCCCTCTGATCTGGCGACCCTACTCCTACGTTGACCCTCCACCTGGCGACCCCACTTCTACATTTACTCTACGACCTGGTGACGCCACTTGTACCCTAAGATACACAAACAAAAGTACAAAACAACAGAAGCATAAGAATACTGTGGCGAGAGTCCTGTGACAGAAGAGGACCCACGAGCCCACGAATGGGGACTAGTGGAATAGGCTATGGACCGGGGCAGAGCAACCCACCCTTGTGAAGTAAAGTGACACATGCATGTTTGTGTCTATAGAGAAAAGGGGAACAGTGTGCCCGTACACATTCCGTTTTCTCCTTTGTGCCAATTATCTATTTACTGCCTGTCAGCCCAAATCCATCCTTTTAGCCTGCCGTGGGAAAATGGAGCTGGGCCCTGTCGCTGCTTTCCCTTTGCCAGCCCAAAGACTGAGCTGTCAGTAAGGGTGTGCCCTGGGTGCCCCTCTTGGGAGCCTACAGCAGAATGCCTCCAGCAGGTTCCCGTGCGTTCTGCCAGCGAGTCAGCACAGCACCTTCCCTGTCGTCCAGTGAGCTGTGGCTGGGCCCTCTCTGGACCTTAGCCCTGGGCAGGACGGGGATGCTTCCTAGGTGCTCTACCTCAGTCCTGGGGTGGGAGCTGGTCCTTGTACCTGCCATTCCTATGTTCTTTGAGAATTCTCTTTACTTTCCAGTAGCCAATCGCTTGTTACTCCAATCCCATTACAGCTAATAGTTCCTTACATAAACGTTCTCCACTCCAGTTCACCTGTGCTTCTTCTGACTGGGGACTGTCCCACTCTCTCCCTCACACACATCTAAGACACCCAGAGACTCGCTACGCCATCACCACTCCCAGCAGCGTGACAGCAACAGTGCTGTGCACCAGTGTGGCATCTGGGGTGTGTCAGGAACACCAAGGCCTTTCAGGACTCTGCTATGGCCAGGAGCAGGAGGCAGCACCGTGGAGGTGTCCTGTCTGCCTTGCCAGGTGGCAGCCTATACAGGGTGCTTGCAAACTAGCACAGAGGAAAGGGAGCCGCAAGCTGCACTGCAGCGTCACAGCCAGCGTCTCCCACCGTCTGCAGGAAGAGCACGTCCACAGAGGCTACCGAGCACACGCTGCGCCCTCACTAGAGACCACAGGGAGCCAGATGGTTACACGTGGCAGACACTCCAGCAAGGGCAACCATGGAGACAAGACAATTACCATGACAGTACCACAGGATCCTAAATTTTAGGTTCACTGATACTTAATGCACAACTTACTTCATGAATTCTTTAAGACTGGACTTGTGGTTTATTTATTTATTTTGACGCAAGGTCTCGCTCTGTTGCCCAGGCTGGAGTGCAGTGGCACCATCACATCTCACTGCAGCCTCCATCTCCTGGGCTCAAGGGATCTTCCTGCCTCAGCCTCCCTAGTAGCTGGGACTACAGGTGCCAGCACGCCCGGCTAATTTTTCTATTTTATGTTTTATAGAGACAGGGTCTCCCTATGTTGCTCAGGCTGGTCTTGAAATCCTGGTCTCAAGCGATCCTCCCACCTCAGCCTCCCAAAGGGATTACAGGCATGAGCTGTAATCATGCTGGGATTACAGGCATGAGCCACCACGCCCAGCCTGGACTTGTTTTCTAACTAAAAAGTAAGTATCAGGTGGATGTTCACATAAAAGAAACTTTAATTTTCTTCAAAAATGCCAGGATTATTAGGAAGCATTTTAGTACTAAGGCAAAATAAATGTATCTGACCATTTAAATTCTTCATCCTTTAGTCCTTTAAGTTTGTACAACCAAGAGTAAAAATTAAAGGCATGAGGAAGCAGTGGTCCACAGGGGAGTGGTCAACACTGGCACCAGAGGAGGGCTCCCCGCTGGACGCCAACTAATGCTCACTCCACCCACTCCCACTCTTCAAAAAACCGACACTGGGCAACTCACAGTCTCACAAGACCACCCAGCTGTGAGCGTGAACAAACACCTACACAGAGCACGGACAAACAGGAAAGAAACCCACCAGGGCGAGTATGAAACCACGGTCCCCTCTGCCTGAAGCTCAGACAGAAGCAGGACACATGTCTGGTAACCCTAACCCTAACCTGGAGGCCAGTGGAGATGTGAGGGGGCCTCATGGTGCTGGGGATGCGGTTTCCTGTCCTGGTGCTAGTTTCACACGTGTTCATTTGATGAAACTTCACTGAGCTGTATACTTACGATCTTACACACTTTCTGTATGTTTATTACGTCTTGATAAAAAGCTAAGAAAATGCCTCAATAAACTGGCATGGCCATCACGTTGCCTGTGTCTGGGGGCTTCCACGACTAGGTGGCAGAGGTGGGAGCCCACGCTGGACCAAGCGCAGCCCTGGGACAGGTGCCCACTCACCTGGATGACCACGCGCGGGGACTGGGAGAAGTACCACAGCGGGATTCCAAACAGACTTATTAGTGCCGTTTTGGTTTCGTACGTTTCAGAGCAGCGAGTACTCAAGATGCTGCCACCTTAAAGCAAAGTTTAGGTTTGTTTTAGTATTTAATTCCACCGTTTTGGAAGCTGTATCGTACCTATCTGAAGGATTTAATCAAAGTATCTTTAAAACTCTAAAGTATTTTACTTGTACAAACAACCTTCTACTTTAAAATCAGTCCTATTCTTAATTAATTTTACTTTCTCCAAATTCAGCGCTAATAGCTTGCAATTGCTCTGGGATACACAATCTGTACCTACTGAAACAGAAAAGGTAAAATAATGGTTTTCGCTCCCACTAGAGGGACAGCTACTCTGAATGGATTTTTGTTCGTTTTTCTAAATAAAGACTAAAGAACCTAACCAAGCACAGGTGCTACCTGGCAAGTGAGCTCTTGGAGGACAGATGTGAAAAGCCCAACTGACAAAACATGATGGTAATTACCAGTTAAAACAACAGTGCCAGGGGACAGGGAGCGACTGCTAGCAGGTGTAGGGTTGCTATGTGGGGTGAGAGAAATACCGTGGGATTAGATAGCGGTGAGGGCTGCAAAACATTGTGAATATGCTGAAAACTACTGAGTTGTACACTTTAAAATGGTGACATTTTCATTATGTGGATTGTATCTCAATAATAAAAAGCAGCAGCATTGAAAAAAGTTTGCCCCTCAATAGGAAATTGGGCAGACAGAACACTGGTGTCGAGGCAGGACCAAAAAAACCTCCCCCAAAACAAGTCTGCATAGAAGGAGCAGCAAACACAAACAAGTCGGTGAGAAGGAAGCTCCCGGGGAGTACGCTCGGCAGCTGTGGCTCTAAGTCTGCTGTGAGGACTTACAAGATGCAGGGAGCGGGAGGGGCAGGGGTTTGTATCAAACATGAAATAAGGGGACTCTGATGTAGCTGGGGGAGAACTGAATTGCTGAACCCGTGAATTATTATACCTTTTAAAAATATCCTATTCTAATATTCCTATTCTAAAAAGTTTCCTTAAACAGAGTAACACACTTTTTTATCTTACAAAGAGCTCATAAATATTTTGTTTAGTGACAAAACCCTCCATTCAGCCTTATCAGGGATTAACTGGAATTCTGAGTTAATGATTCTTTCTTTTTTTTTTTTTTTTTTTTTTGAGATACAGTCTTGCTGTCACCTGGGCTAGAGTGCTGTGGCGTCAACCTACCTCACAGCAACCTCAAACTGCTGGGCTCAAGAGATCCTTCTGCCTCAGCCTCCCGAGTAGCTGGGACTACAGGTGTGCACCACCATGCCTGGCTAATTTTTTTATTTTTAGTAGAGATGAGGTCTCCTCTTGCTCAGGCTGGTCTCAAACTCCTGAGCTCAAGCGACCCTCCACCTTGGCCTCCCACAGTGCTGGGATTACAGGCATCGGCCACCATGCCCGGCCCTGAGTTAACGATTCTAAAAATAAATGAAAACTATTGACCGGGCGCGGTGGCTCACACCTGTAATCCTAGCACTCTGGGAGGCCGAGGCGGGTGGATCACTCAAGGTCAGGAGTTCGAGACCAGCCTGAGCAAGAGTGAGACCCCGTCTCTACTCAAAAAATAGAAAGAAATGATCTGGACAACTAAAAATATATATATAAAAAATCAGCCAGGCATGTGACACATGTCTGTAGTCCCAGCTACTTCGGAGGCTGAGGCAGAAGGATCGCTTGAGCCCAGGAGTTTGAGGTTGCTGTGAGCTAGGCTGACGCCATGGCACTCTAGCCCAGGCAACAGAGCAAGACTCTGTCTCCAAAAAAAAAAAAAAAAAAAACCGAAAACTATTGGCCTATTTTGTATGGTTAATGTCATTAGATGCCTCTTAAATGAAAATAATTTCTTCATAAATCACAAAATTTCAAAACATATAACTAAAAGCATTTAATAGTCTTAACAAGTCTCTTCAAACAAAATGCACATTGAGAACAGTCAGCAGCCTCACTGACATCCGTCTAGCATAGACCAGAATCTGGCAGTTTCGCGTGACAGCAGTTTACATCCACCACATTAAGATGGTATATGGAACTGAATCCAACTGATCCAGTAAGGACAGGATTAGGCTCCTGACCAACCAAACCCGAGTTCCTCAACTCCAGCGGGAAGCAAATCAAACAGACTTCGGGTTTGTAAAATCATTACCACCCTGCAGGGCTCTGCAACCTCACCACACACTCATGTGTACTAAGCACATTATCGCCCAAATGATGATGTTCCACCAGCCCTCAAATAGAATTCCTACATTTTAAAAATTCAAAAACCCAGCTGGCGCAGTGGCTCACACCCATAATCCTCGCACTCTGGGAGGCCAAGGCAGGAGGATTGCGTGAGCTCAGGAGTTCGAGACCAGCCTGAGCAAAAGCAAGACCCTGTCTTTACTAAAAATTGACAAAATTAGCCAGGCAACTAAAAATGGAAAAAATTAGCTGGGCGTGGTATCATGTGCCTACAGTCCCAGCTCCTCAGGAGACTTAGGCAGGAGGATCGCTTGAGCCCAGGAGCTCTAGGTTGCTGTGAGCTAGGCTGATGCCATGGCACTGTAGCCCGGGCAATAGAGCAAGACTCTGTCTAAAACAAAATAAAAAATAAAAAATAAAAAAACCAACACTTTTCTATAACATATGGTGGCAAAACCTCCCCTAACCTACAGGATGTTACTTATGATTTTTATTTATCTCATGTGTTTCTTCGCAGAGATGCTCCTGAGCTAGACCCGGGTTTGCTGTCCCCAATGTCACAGAGGGTGTCATGTGGACCTCAGTACTCTACTAACCTACAATTTTGACTTTTCAAATGCATTTGGCTCCAAGAGTTCTGGTCCACGCCTGTGCATCTGCAGCATTCTGAAGAACCAGAACACCACGCCTGTCATTCCGTCTATGGAGCTTCACTTTACTGTCTGTCTCACCGTTGAAGTGGAGGCCCCATGAGGGCACGGTGGGTGGTCACTGTGTGTCTCCACTGCAGGCACTGAACAATCCATCCCCAAACCACAGCACAGGAGGACGTGGGTGATCAATCCACATGCTGTGGCGGAGACCCTGACGTAGCCATGAGCACACATCACCAACTCTTCCAGGGAAGACTCGTGCCCAAAAAGCAACTGGCCAGGAAAAACGAACACCAGGGACTTGCCCAGAATCATGCTCTTGTCTCAGATTTTTGAAAATTCTAACAAGTTCTTCTGCCGGAAGTGGGGTAGATAACAGCTTCTCAAGTTCACACCCCCGATAACAGGTGGCCATTTAATTTAGTGATGAGAATGTCTACTTACCACCAGATTCCAGCGCAAAGTCTACCATCCCAGTCTTGTCCTGGGAATACAGCTTCAAAGCGTTGTTCACAATAACATGTGCTTGCTGGACAAGGTGAAACAAAAGAGACTTGGGTTTAATGACACAAAGGAAGCCTAGGTGCTCGTATTGAGAACATATTTTTAATGAGGTCCACGTGGGGGATGACAGGCATGGGGTGTCTCAGCAACTCCATGCTCAGACAGGGACGGGAGGACACAAGAGCCTCTCTCTCCATTCAGGGCTCAGCCACAGTCACAGTAAATCTTGGAACCAGAGGAGCCCCCTGGGTACCGTAAAACATGAAGGAAGCAAGGATTAAACTTTGAGACTGGACTACGGGAAATCTGGGTTTACTGGGGAATTTGTATGCCATCTCGGAAGGTACTCGCAGCCACACAGGTAGACGGGATCTCTGGGACAGAAAGATTCACACTGACACAGTACTCCCAAGCAGCAGATGAACGACGTCACCCACAGCTAAGACTCACTCAGTGGCCACCTGCCCTGAACTCAGCACCGTGCTGAGCACATCCCGCCATCACCTTACTTATACCACTAAACCCCATTTTTAGAAAACATCACAGTCCGCTAGCTTAGGTAACCCGCCCTCAGCACAATGTGGGCATCAAACATTCCTCAGGGCCGACTCACCGCTTCTGTTATTCCAGAAACCCCCGCCTCATTCACAGCAGACACAACAGTCTCTGAAGTGGGCATCTGTTTTGTCACAGAAATGTGGTGGGTGATGTTCTTCAGTATCTGCAGCTCTAAATCTCGTAATAAAATCTGCAAGTCATCTTTGCTTACAAATTGAGAAGAAAACTTTTGTAGCAGCCATTCAAGAGAACCGTCTTGCTGATCTTCAGAAAATATGAGTTTGACAGTTTCCCTGACTTGGGCATCTACCTGGTAACATAATTAGTAAATATAACATGAATTTACTGTCTTATCTAAATCATTTCAATTCCTCACATACATTATCTTAGCTACCTCTGAAGTATCACCCATCCTCACAAAATGTATAATGTAAATGTGACATAATTTTCCTTCATATTAAATTTAAGAACCCCTCTAAAAATGCTGGAATATATTAAAGAGACTAGGAATAGACAAAAGCATGGTATCAATGAAATTTACATCCACGTAACTAAAGAAAGAGAGAGGTTATATCCACATTGCTCAGCCAGCATGCTCCCACTTGGCAGGCATCCACTGCGCGCTGCATAGGTTAGCCAGAGATGCACAAAAGAGCCCCTTGCTTTCAGCAAACTTGGTCTCGTAAGAAAACAGGCATATAAAAAAACCTCGGTGTGACTTTATGTATGCTAAATATGTCCGTGTGTCTTATTTCTGTGCACATATATCATTCTGTACACACAATTCTCTTTTTGCTTTGTAAGGAATGGAGTATGGCGGAAGCACAAGAAAAGCACAACCTTCCGTGATGGCGCACCGGCAGTGTGCTCACTCAGAACAGCTCCACGGACGTGCTGCTGCTCAGCCCACACTCCCGAGACAGTGCTCTGGCCGCCTCCTTGCCCTCACCCCACCAATGCTAACTGCACTGCAATGGGCTCTTATGGCCTCTGTGCTAGCCGCTTTTGTTTCTGCAGGGTGATTTCCAGGAGTGTGGTTGCTGGTTTCAAAGCAGGTGGGTATTTGTAACTGGTTACTGTCACGAGGTTTTCCCCAAAGGCTGTGGGTGTTCACTATCCCACTAGCCACAAGAAAGCCCACTGCCCCTGGTCAGCGCTGGCGCCAGTTGTCACTCCTGTGGATCTGCGAGCTTTAATCTGCAAATCCAATTAGTAAGACGCTTTGTGTGTCTCCACTGTTTCTCTTCCTGCCAATTCTAGGTGCTCTCTGCACATTAGAGAAAATTTTACCATTTGTGTTACAAATACTTTTTCTAATCAACTGCCTTCTGTCTTTTGCCATTCGAATGCTTGTGTTTTCATCCTCAAGCAGCTATGAATGTCTAGATTTTCTCCTCTACTGAAGGACTCATGGACCCGGGGCAAGTCGGTGATATGTCATGGCAGGAAAGAGAGCTCGTGGCAGGTGCAGCGTGAGGCTACGTGGATGCAGAGACACAAAACCCCACCCAGATCAGTCCTGGCACACAGCTGTGTGCACATGAACAAGGAAGGGAAGACACACACCAAGTACTGGTGTGTTACGCTCCTTAATGGGGGGAATCTGAGGAGCAAATTTGAATTTGTTATTTTCAAATGCTTAGAAACTTCAAATATAGTTGGTTTTTAAAGGAAGTGAAATTAAACAACTTAATAAACCTAAGTCATCAAACTCAACTTTTCCTCTCCATTATGAAACAAGACGTAAACGCAGAGGAAACGTACTTTTTCGCGTGTCACATCCACCTTCTCGCAGCTGGTCTTCTCACGCTGCCAACTCGACAGCTCCGACCGCAGGTGACCCAGCTCCAGCTCGAGACGCCTGATGGTGGACAGGAGCTGCTGCCCATCGGTCCCACTGGAACTGGGTGATGAGCACACGAGTTACACACCGCGAGCCACCTGTGTTTAAATGCTTCCCACACACACTAGACAAGTCAACACTGTAAAGATACCAACCTGTGCTGCGCTGACATGGATACCTAATGCCACCTGCAAATCAAAATCCCAGAGGGACACCCCCCATAGGTGCCTAATATACAAATACACATACCACACACATAGGCTCTCTACCAAAATGCTATCAGCGGTGGTTATCTTTTTAGTGACAGTTAAACAATTTAGTATTTAAAAGCTGTATCTATTTCCTTAAAATTATAAATAAGACCGCAGAAATGAGAATATTTATCAATCATTATAAAACTGAACCTAAATTTTCATGCTAATGGAATAATCACACTAAAAATATATGGCTTTAGGGTTTGTTTTAATAATTCTATTTTATGTAGGTACTGTATATTACAATATAAAATACTGTAATGTATTTATATTTGTTTATAGGTAGATACAGTGGCTGAGAGACTAACAATTCATCTCTTAAAAAAGTACACTCCTGGATAAACACTTCAGAGGCTGCACAATGGCATACCAGAGCAACTTTTAACTGAAACAGAGGCCCTAGGAGGAAGAAAAATATGCTCTGCACTTACATCCCCCTTCAGAGGGGGCGCAGGGTCTCAGGTCTACACTTACATTCATCTTCAGAGGGGGACAGGGTCTCAGGTCTACACTTACATCCCCCTTCAGAGGGGCGCAGCGTCTCAGGTCATGGCATGGGGTCCACAGAAACACACAGGAGCAAAGCAGAGGAGAACACGCTACCAAGGTAAAGCTCTGTACAGTCCCCTGCGTCCAGCATGGCAATTATTGGAATCACCAAAGAAGTAAATTTAGACAAAGGGGATACGGGGTGTGGAGAGAGCTTGCTCTGGGATAAAATTAAAGGTATGGAAAAAAAAGATGCAGCTCTGGGAGTATCAGTGAAAGGGAAGCACTACACTTCAAAGGGGCTGCAGGCAAAAACTGACAGGCACGCAGGCCAAGTGGTCTGGCAGTGAGGAGCCAAACACCAGGATCCCAGGAGACTAGGGAGGGACCAGGCCAACTACTCAGCAGAGAAACGCCTCAGCAGAGGTACAAGAGCTACTGATGTCAAGGGCAGAAAGGCTGGCAGCTGTCTGGGAGAGCCACCTGCTGACGGGCCTGGCCTGGAACATGCTTTCCAGAGGTAGGAGTCCTGCCTGAGGAGGGGCTGTGGGGCTGCAGGGCTGCGGGGCAGGAGGGATGTCGGCTGAGCTTTAACTCAGGTCTACCTTGATGCAAACAGCCAGCAGAGGCCCGACCTGGAGTCCACTGTGACACGAGCTCCGAGGCCAGCCCTCCACGCACACCCAGGCAGGGGCACCCATTGGGCGTGGGAAACAACTGACAGTCTACGTGGAGAGGGGGATGCAAAAGGCCCCTCAGGATCCCTCTGTCCTTGTGTGGCTCTAGAGGGGTCCCCAGAAGGACACACAGCTGGGTATGTTTCAACCACAAAGATCAGGTACTTCAGGTGACGATGGGTGGATGTCCGAACCAGCACCCTCATTATTATTGCTGCTGCTCCAAATAACCAAAAGGAGAAACACAGAAGACAAAACAGTAAATTATTTGAAATTATCCTACCTAGTTGTTTTTAGCTTGGTCTGTTCTAATTCCTTCTGGATGGCCTAAAAAGTATGAGAAACAATCTATTTAAATTCACAGTTATATGCTGACTCCATAAAACCATATACTTGATTAAATTAAAAAACATTTTTTTTTTTTTGTCTGAACATTTTCCCTCTTAATTCAAAGTCCACACCAGCCAGGTGGCTCACAAGTGGAGGATGTGTATTTAATATTTCAAAGTAAACCTTTAAAAGACATCACGTGTACTCAGAGATGCTCCTGTGCACACATCTCACAGGGATCACGTGTACTCAGAGATGTTCCTGTGCACACATCTCACAGGGATCACGAGTACTTAGAGATGCTCCTGTGCACACATCTCACAGGGATCACGAGTACTCAGAGATGCTCCTGTGCACACATCTCACAGGGATCACATGTACTCAGAGATGGTCCTGTGCACACATCTCACAGGGATCATGTGTACTCAGAGATGTTCCTGTGCACACATCTC
>CAUYSK010106900.1:0-17559 GCA_963575035.1 Avahi laniger
CAGGACAAATCACCTGCCTCTTCTCTCACCCCGCCCCCTTCCAGCACCAGCAGCAGGTCTTGGGAGCTATCGAGAGGGCCAAGCAGGTGACCGCTCCTGAGCTGAACTCCATCATCCGAGTAGGTCTGGGCACCTGCGGGGTGGCCGGGCGGGCTGGGGACAGGTGGGCCGGTGACAGCTGACGCTCCCCTCCCCCCGCCCTTGCAGCAGCAGCTCCAAGCCCACCAGCTGTCCCAGCTGCAGGCTCTGGCCCTGCCCCTGACGCCCCTGCCGGTGGGGCTGCAGCCGCCTTCGCTGCCGGCGGTGAGCGCGGGCACCGGCCTCCTCTCGCTGTCCGCGCTGGGCTCCCAGGCCCACCTCTCCAAGGAGGACAAGAACGGGCACGACGGGGACACCCACCAGGAGGACGACGGGGAGAAGTCGGATTAGCAGGCGCCGGGATGGGGAGGGTCGGGGAGGTGGGGGGGACAGAGGGGACACCGAGGCACGGAGGGAAAGGCATGTTCAGCGCGAGACACAGTACAGCGCGGGATTGGCTCAGCTCCGTAGTATTTATCGTGGCCGCCCGCCGGGGCCCTGGCCCTGCTCCAGCTTTGTTCCTGTCCCCCACGTCCCGGCCTCCCCCCTCCCCCGCAGCCCGAATAGGCGAACGGGTACCTGCTCGTGACGTAGACGGGGCAAGCTAAGGCCTGGGGGGGCACAGGGAGACCGGGTCAGAAAGGAGCAAAACCTAAAGAAGTCCGACACCCCCGGCACTTGCCCTGCGCGAACACGTGTAAGGACAGTCCGCTCGCCGGCCCCTCGGGGCACACGCCACAGCTCCCGCCCCGGCACTGCATGCAAACCCGATGCTAGCCGCCCCTGCCCCCCGGGCACCCAGAGTGTCCCCCTGGGTCCCAGATCTGCTCCCGCTCCGCTAGTTCCAGACACCCCCCTGCCCACCCGGTCCTCCCCCTCGCCCGCGAAACGGGAGGCAAGCGTAGCCGCGACAAGCCGGGTGGGGGCGGGTGACCCAGGACTTCCCTTCTCCCCTTCCCGAAATAAAGATGAGGGTACTAAAGTCGTCTTGGTTTTTTTTTTTTTATTTTTTATTAATTTTTTCTTTTTCCAGTATACTAGCTTGTCTTTTAAGAAAGGGGATATTAAAAAAAAAGAGACAGAAAAATGTTTAAAAAAAAAAAGCAACAGCCACACCTGTGTCTGTATATGGTCAGCTTTTATCGTGCTCGTTCGTTTGGTCTCTGCAGAGGCGTGAACACTGCTGTATCGAGGGTGGGCTTAGCTGTGCCTTTCAAATAAAGATGGGAGAAGGTTCAGAAACGTGTTCCTGTCTCTGTGTTGCGGGGGTGGGGAGGTTGGAGGAGGAGGGGGCTTCCTTCCCATCCAAGATGTCCTTTGTTGTGGGATGGGACATCAGCGAGGGTCCTAGGTGCGTCAGGTTTCTGCGTGTGGTTCACCTCCCTTCCGTGCCTAGCCCAGAGAGGGTGAGCTGGAGACTTGGGGTCACACAGCGTTGCCCAGGTGCGGGAGGTGTAGCCAGCCATTTGACGGGTGGGCAGAGGGGCTCAGAAAGAGAAAGGGGTCACTGAGCAAATAAGTGACAGGGCTGGTTTCCATGCTCCAGGCCACACGGCTCCCAAACCACATTCTTTGCCATTAGAGAATGCCCCACTGCCTGCCCTCCTGTACCCTTTTCACAGATGAGAGAACAGACCCCCAGCCGAGCCTGGGTCCTTCCAAGGGACAGCCTGAAGTTCCCCCCCGCAACGGCCTCACTCAAGCTAGGCCAGCCCTGGGGAAGCCGGAAAGAAAAGGGGTGGCCCCCAGTCCCCCCATCTTGATCTTGGTCCTTTGCTGCTCTGGGACTTGGGCCAAGGGGACCTTGGGCTGCCCACCCAGGGACTGGGAGGTGGCCGTCCCTGCTTTGTCAGGGCTGCCTAGTGCAGGCGTCCCAACCTCAGGGACCTGGGAGGGGAGGTGGTGAAAGCAGACCTCAGGGAAAATGTCTCGTGTCCCCAAGGGGCGAATGAGGGTTCAGGGCACAGGACAGGGTCCCACCCCACCCCCCGGCAGCCACAGCACCTCCAAACATTCCCCGCGTGATGAGGTCACTCCCGCCTGACGTTTATGCGACACCCAAACTCGCCTACGCACACCAACGTGGTACAGAGACTGTCGTATCTACTTCGGAAAACCGTTCAGCACCCCACAGACCCACCACGCCCCTCCTGGAGACACCCCCAACAGAACTGTCACACCTGTCCACCAAAGACCTGAACCAGAGTGTTCAGAGCTGCCATAACTAGTCGCAATCGCCCCCAAACAAACGGATCCACTGTGACACGGTGTCACCGGGGAATGCCACACAGCCATGAAAAGGAACAGGCTACTGCAGCCGCAGCCAGCGGCACAAAGTGTCGCCCACGGGACGTGGGATGGTACAAACGAGCGCGGAGCGCGTGTGATCCATCTCTACAAAGGACAAACACAGGCCCGAGTGACCTGTGGGGTCAGACTTCATGGAGTTACCCTGGGGGAGGAGGGACAAGAAGGGCCGCTAATGGGGGGGTGTCACGTTTTGCTTCCTGCCTTGGGAGCTGACGGTATGAGTGTGTTCACTTGGTGATAACTCATCGCATTGGCCACTTACGATTTGTGTGCTCCTCTGCTACGTTTCACACTGAAAAATGATTTAAAAAAGAGATTAAAGACGGGCGCGGTGGCTCCCGCCTGTAATCCCAGCACTCTGGGAGGCCGAGGCAGGAGGATCGCTTGAGGCTAGGAGTTCAAGACCAGCCTGAGCAACATAGTGAGACCCCGTCTATGCAAAATATAGAAAAATGAGCTGGGCGTGGTGGTGGCGCCTGTAGTCCCAGCTACTCAGGAGGCTGAGGCAGGAGGATCGCTTGAGCCCAGGAGTTGGAGGCTGCATGCAGTGAGCTATGATCTCGACCAACACTACACGCCAGCCTGGGAGACAAAGTGAGACCCCATTTCAAAAAAAAAAAAAAATAAAAGGTTAGCTTTGGCTCCCACGGCTCTTGGAATAAATTCTAAATTCTTCACCTAGGCCTGCAAGACCCACCCAGGTGTGCAATCATTCATACTCAGTAGGTTGCAGCCACATTTAAACATCTTTCAGTTCCTCGCCTCTAGGCCTTTGCACATGCTGTTCCCTCTGCCTGGAACAGTGTTCTTTTTTTTTTCCCCCCTCCCCACTATTCTAATCCTTCAAGACTGCCTTGAAGTCTGTTTTGTGAAGGCCTCCCCCAAAGCAAGGTGGGTTCCATGACTCCCATCCCCCACGTCCCACACAAACTCCCTGAGTCTCAACAGAACAGCGGCTATTACTGGCGGATGAACGTGTCCCGTGACGATTCCGGGCATGGGACTTCCCGCGTGGGTTTCTTTTTTTTTTATTATTTTTGATGTAGAGACAGGGTCAGGCTGTGTTACTTACCCAGGTTGGTCTCCAACTCCTGACATCAAGATCCTCCCCACTTAGTCTCCCAGAGTGCTGGGATTACAGGCGGGAGCCACCGCGGGGGGCTTCCACCATGAGTTCAAATCCTGGCTCTTCCTCCGTCCGCTGGGTCATCCAGGCAAGTGACTTCGCCGCTGGGGGCTTGGTTTCCTTAACCTTAAAGTGGGCCTAATGACTGCACCAACTTTCTTAGGACGATCCCGTTTAATCTGCGGAAAGTGCTCCCAGCAGAGGCTGGGACATTCATGCATTCATTCATTCATTCTTGGAGGCTCTACTCTGAGCCCCAGGAACAGCAAGGGAACAAAGCGCCCCCCAGCAAGAATCCCTGCCCTCCTGGCTGGGGAGATAACTGAGTAAAATACACAGTTTAGTTAACACAGAATTTGAGAATCGAGAATATTTTGTTAATATAGAACAACAAGGGGAGAGGCAGGAGCAGGGAAGGGGGCTGGGGTTAGGCCCCCTCTGACCCCAGCAGTGATTTGGGGCAAGTGAGGTCACTTTTCTGATCTCGGTTTCTGGAGAATGGTTCTGAGAATCAAGAATCCTGCTAGGGTTTCCGGGCCGGCAGCCGATAATATTATTATTATTATTATTATTACTACTACTATGTTGCGGGCAGATGAAGGGCGCCCTGGGGGGTTAGGACCCCACCTTCGCTCCCACCCCCACCAGGGGTCGTCTCTGGAAAAGGGGGGGTCCGGCCCGCCCAGCCACAGAGTGGCCCGAGGGCTGGGGGGGTCTCGTGGGCCCCCCGCAGGGGTGAGGCAGGGTCGGGGCGCTGCGGGGCGGGGTGACGAGGGGGCGGAGGCGTCGGCTCCTGCCCCCCCACCCCCGCGCGGCCCCGCCTGCTCAGCGACTGCGCCGCGGGCGACCTCGGCTAATTGATCCGCTAATGGGCCCCGCGCTGCGGCCGGGCCTAATGAGCCGAGGAAGGGGAGGGGGGTGCAGGGGGGCGGGGTGGGGAGAGCTCGGCGGGCGGAGGGGGCTGGGGAGAGAGAGGGAAGGAGGAGGGGAGGACCGAGACACGGGGGGTGGAGGGGGAGGGGTGCGGGGAGAACAGAGCAAAGGGCAGGGGAGGAGGAGGGGAGGGAACACAGAGGGATGGGGGAGGGGGAAGAGGAGGGGGGAGGAGGGGGAGGGGGGAGGAGGAGGGGAGGGAACACAGAGGGATGGGGGAGGGAACACAGAGGGATGGGGGAGGGGGAAGAGGAGGGGGAGGGGCCGCGATGCTCCCAGCTCCTCCGCGGGGAGGGGAGGGGAGAAGAGAGGAGAGGAGGGACGCAGAGGGGACTGGGGGGAGCCCATCCCTGTCTGACTACCTCGCCCCCTCTAAGACCCCTGTCTTTGCTGGGGGGGTGTCCCCTCCTCCAAGGCCCCGTCCCCTCTGCGACCCCCCACTCTGCTCGCAGCCCCTCCCCCTTCCCGAGGGAATTTCCAGCGGTGCAGAGAGGAGGCCCCCTGCCCTGCCTGTGCCTCGACTTCCCCATCCACACAAAGGTCCCAATGTCCTCAGTGTCGGGGAATCCCACGGGCGCCCAGTGGCTCTGTCCCTGCATAGCTGGCCTGGGGACTCCAGGGTGGGGGAATGCCTCAGTGCCCCCCAGGGCCAGGCTGGCCCCCAGGCTTCTGGTGTGGCCGAGAGGGCTCTGCAGGGGCAGGCGAACAGACATAGGGTGCCCCCCTCCAGCCCCCATCAAGCTGGGGAGGAAAACACCCTGGGAATATGAGCTAGAACTGGGAGGTGACATATTAAACATTCCCAGGTGGGGCCGGCCAGGTACCGCTACTGCCTGGGTTACCGGCATGGTGCCAAGTGTGCCCCGCAGGAGGCAGCCTTGGAGAACATAAAAGCTGCCCTGCAGTGCCAGTGCAATTACAAAGGATCTCACTCTGTCCCCATTGTGCAGATGGGAAAACTGAGGCCCCAGGAGGGGCAGGAAATGGCCCAAGGTCCCAGAACAAGGCAAGGCCCCCCGCTGGGTCACTGGAGCAGCCAGACTGAGGAAGGCACAGTGGCTGACAAAGATGACAATAACAGCAAGCCTGTGCCACGCAGGCCTTGGCCAAGTGTCTTCACTGCATCTCACAATCAATTCCTGAAAATGCCATGAAGGAAGAGCTGTTGTATAGACAGGGAAACTGAGGCTTGGAGACTTTAAGTGGCCACACAGCTGGGGGAATCTGGAGTCTTTGAACGCGGGAAGGTTCAGGAATTGAACCATTTGGTTTAAGAGAAGAGTTTCTCAGCCCAGTGAAGACAGGTGGGGAATAATGGGTGCCTACCGGGAGCTATAGCAGGCGCTTGAGCAGGGGAGGCGCACACCCAACTGTGTGATGACTGACATCCTCCAGGGGATACTGAGGTGCCCGGCTGGAGGGGAGACTGAGGCAGAAACTCGGGAGAAGGCCCCTGTGCTACTTAGATGTTTTCTGATGTTAAAAACTGCAGGCAGGAACTAAAAGCAGCTGGAGCCCCTGCCTGGCCAAGGACCCTCTGTGACCTCTCCAAAGGGCCGCCTCTGTCTCTGCCCTTCTGATCCCTCCAAGGTCCCCCTGCCATTTTTACAGTAATATTTCAGTTTATTTAAGTCACTGAGTAGAATGTGAAAGCCACTTGGTAGCTGGTGCCAGACAGGGGACTTCGCCGCGTGGTGTGCAGCGAGAACAGCTCCTACCCAAGGTCCTGGGAGACTTACAGAAAAGGGACAAAGCCCTCCTATTAAGCAAATAAAACGCATGTTTCAAACAGATGATGCGGAAGCTCCCTCTGCCTCCCGGGGTCTCTGAGTCCCTGACTCCTTGGATTTGTGTCTCTGTGTGTCTCTCTCTTCCCTGGGTATCTGCCTCCTGCCCCTGTGGGTCCCCGCTCTTCGCCCCTGTCCCCACCACCCTCCCCCGGCAATGCTCTCCCACCCCCCCCACCCCCGCCGCTGCTGGGCGCCTGCCAGGCCTCCATCCCGCCCCTCTTCCCCCCCTTCCTCCTTGTCCCTGCTCTTCCTCCACTCTCTCCCCCTCCTCCTCCCCTGCCCTCCCCCACCCTGTCTGGGATCCTGGCCTGGGGAGGGGCGGCATCCGCCCTCCTGCCCCCCACCGTGCCATGCCCGCCTGCCGTTAGCCCCTGGGCCCCCAGCTTGCGTGGCAGCAGTGAGTGTCAGCAGGGGAGGAGGGATCATGCAGCCTGGCACTAGGCCCCCTACCAGGCCTGGGATGCGGGGTGGGGGGTGGCCCCAGGAACCCGGAATGGCAGCAGCCTCAGAGCACTGTGAGCGTCGTGGCTGTGTGGCCCTGGGCAGCTCCCTAGGCGTCTCTGGGCCTGGCTGCCCCCAAACCCAGCAACTGCACCTGGGGGGCAGGAAGAAAGACCTACCGGAACAGCATCAGACCTTTCCTTCCTAGATCCCGTATTTATTGAGCGCCTGCTGTGTACCAGGCTGGAGTTGGGTTCCAGGGTCCCAGGCAGAGCCCCTTTCCCTCTTGACCCTCATGGGGACCACAGAGTCACAGGGAAGATGACAAAAAAATAGGCCAAGATAATTTCACAGATCATCAAGTGCTACGAAGAAAATTCCAGCAGGGGCAGGTGACAGTGATGGGGCTACTTGGGTCTCTCTGAAGAGGTGACATTTGAGCTGACGCCTGGATGACAGCAGGACCCTCCCGCAGGGACATGGCTGTCAGGGAGGCAGGACTGGGCCTGTTCTCCTGAGGTTCCCAGACCCCAGCTTGGAGGGCCGCTGCAAGTATGGCACCCAGCGTAGAGAAAGGCCACCAGCCAGCCCAGTGGCAGCAACAGCAGCTGCCGGTTGCGTTAACCAGGGCTGCCCTGGGGGAGGTGACAGCACCCGCCCCCTTTGCAGATGAGCAGACCGAGGCCCGGAGAGGACAGAGCTTCCCCCAGCAAAGCAGGCGCCGGAAGAGTGAAGTTCAGATCGGGCCATCTGTGCCGTGCCTCCCGGGGCGCTGGGCGAGTCTGGGGTCCAGCAAGGCGCCCCCAGGCCAGCGAGGGTAGGGAAGGAGGCAGGGTCTGCAGGGTGCTAGGAGGGGACCCCCCACTTGGTACGGAGGAGGAACGCGTGGTGTGGGTGTCTGGGGTTGCTGCAATGACCAGAAGACCCCAGGGTTTAAAAACGGGGGTTCTACGGAGGGCCAGCTCTGGCCCCTCTAACGCCACTTCCTCTACTGAGCTGTGACATCTCAATGACCCCAATTTACGGGATCACGGTGACTCAGCCACAGAGGTGAGATTAGAACCCAGACTTGTACACCAGTTATCCCGGGTCTCCCAGGGCAGTGCCACCTCTGAGATCTCGGCTGACCCACGGGCCCCACAGACTGCGTTAGCACCGGGCAGGTAATCAGGGGACCTGACACCGCAACACATTGGGTGGCCTTGGCGAGGCTGTCCCTCTCTGAGCTCATTGACTTATTCTCCCAATAAGTACAGTGTAGCCAGCCCTGTGCTGGGCGTGGCAGACACAGAGGCGAATGCACAGTCACTGTTCCAAGAGCAGCGAGGAGATGCAGCGAGGGAGAAGCTGACCAGGTGGGAGGGTGGGCTGGCCAGGCGGGGCCTCTCTAGGATGCGATCTTTGATTCTACACTTGAAAGAAGAGAGGGTCTGGCCATGGTCCAGGCAGAGGGAACAGTAAGTGCAAAGGTCCTGAAGGCAATAGGGAGCTATGGAAGGTGCTTGAGCAAGGGAGGAACAGGATCTGATTCACATTCTAACGAGTGATGAAAGAAATGGGAGGAATGGAGCCCAGATGTGGGGTGTGAGGTCAGGGTGGGAGAGGGGCCCTTTAGGACATGATGGGTGTACAAATGGCTACCCCTTATTGCACATTTATTATGAATTATTTTAAGTGCTTTATAGGCCTTAATTTACGGGGGTCCACACGGCCAGGCCAGGGATCAGAGCTCAAGGCTCCTCAGACCCAGGTACGGGCTTAAGGTTCCATCTTTCTTGTATTCCCTTTAGTTATCTAAATGTGCTGCTCTAATGAGGCAACTTCTATGCATTCTGCAGAACCCCGACATAAACATCCGCCATCCAGTATCTGGGAAGCCTTCCCTACTTCCTAACGCAGGGACTGGCTCTGGCTTCCCTACCCCCAACGCTCTCCGCCAACTTGCCCCCCAGCGCTGGGGCTGTGAGTGTTCTGTCCCCCTGGCTGCTGGCACTCAGAGCAGCGGGGAGCCCTGGTTCCATGAAGGTCTTGTGCAACAGTGTCACCGCACAGGTGCATAAACTGAGGCCCAGAGAGGTCCCCCCCAATCTCTCAAGGCCGTGGGTGGGGGGCGCCGTCCCCCGACGTTCCTGGGGGGCAGGAAATGTGCGCGTGATTTTTTTCCGGGGCGGGGGGCTCACCGCCAGGCATGGCAGGGAACTGAGCCTCCCAGGTCACCCGCGAGCCCGGGGCCGGTGGGAGGGGACAGGCTTGGCTGGTGGCCCGGCAGCCCGGCCGGGGGGGCGGCAGGCAGAGGTTGGCGGTGTCGGAAGCCAAAGGCTCGGCCTCCCCGAGGGAGCCGCGTTCCCGGCCTGGGTCGGATCAATGGGCTGTAATTATACCGCGCCGGGCCCGGAGCCGGCGGGCGGGGGAGCGCGGGCCCGAGCGGGACCCACGTTACTTTGATTGACAGCCCGCGCCGCCGCCGCGCGGGAGCTTCTGGGGATCGTAGTCTTTCCCGAGAACCCCAGCTCCACTCCAGACTGCGCGCTCGGGGAAACCGAGGCACAAGGCCCAGCCCCCTCTCCATCCCCACCCACACATAGGCCCTATTCCCCCCGATCTGACCTTCTGGGGACAAAACAGCCCAGGGCAGGAGCCTCCAGGCTCGGCTCAGAGCCTCAGTTCTTGCCCCAGCGTCCAGTGTGACTCAACTTCCCTTTGCCTCAGTTTACCCATCTGCAAAATAGGGCGAAAGGCGCTTCGTGGGCCTCGCCAGCGGGCCAGGCTGTTGCAAGGTACCATATGGAACGAGGGGCTTTTGTTTTAAAGGGGTGACTCGCTTCCCCCCGTTTTTGGATAATAAAGGAGCAGGATCCCCCCCATCCAATCCGGCCGGGCTCCGCCATCCACGAGGGGTTCAGCTTCCCCAAGGGCTGGGGAGCCGCGCTCGCCCTACCCGCGCAGAAGCGCCTAGTCGCCTTCCGATTGGCCCAACTGATACTACCGCCTCTTTCCATTGGTTGCCAGATCTCTGTCCCCCCATTCGTCAGAGCCCATTGTGACGTCACGGACCCATGTGGGACCGCTTCGCGCGGATTGGCTGGCGCGCCCGACCAACCAGCGCGGAGAAAGGAATTTCCACAGTAGCTGGGGCGGCGAGGCTGATTTAAGGTGGTCTGAGCAATCCGAGATCCCAGCGCTGCTTCTCGGCTTTTTCCTTTAAAAAAAAAGGAAAAAAAAGAAAAAAAAAAAACCCCACATCCACATCATAAAATCCCAGCCAGGAACCTGGGGCTGAGCCTCTCTGCACGGGAGGAGGGGCGAGACCCGAAGCTAAGTTCCTTTCCCCATCTTGCAGCTTCTCCCCCCAAGTTGCAGATGGGGAAACTGAGGCCCAGAGCGAGGTGCAATGCGAAACCCTGGGTGGCAAAGGGGAAAGTCTTCGCTGTGACAGGGGGGTTGAGCTGCCTTCTGCCCAGGCTGTAACTCACGCCTGGAGGGTATTTTCTTCCTTCCAGCTCCAGCTGGATGTGGCATTGGGGGAGTTATGGAGTGACAAGCTGCCAAGGGTCCCCCAGCATCTCCCAGACTGCTCTGGGCTGAGCCTCCCCCAAAATCCGCCCGCTGCTGCTCAGGGCAAAAGCCCCTCCTTCCTGGCAGATCACACCCACCTCGAGATGGAGCCTCTGTGTGTGTGTGTGTGTGTGTGTGTGTCTGTGTGCGGTGTGTGGTCTTGTGGCTTCCCGGGCAATCCACAAATTTGAATCTGCCCCGTTCCTGCGGAGTGTGCCTGGCCCAGGGATCTAAAGACTGGGGAGTGAAGATCCCTCCTCCAGGAAGCTGCCCCTGAGTCACCAAGCACAGCCCCAGGTCCCCTCCCTGGGCCCCTTCAGCCTTAGGAACCTCCTGTCCTGGCACTGACGCTGGGCTGGGGGGCCCTGGAGGGTGACAGTTCAGCTCTGTCTCTCCCACCTGCCCCGGGAGCCCCTCCCTGGCGAGGCCTGGGGCCGGGTCCTCTCGAGGGCACTGGCATCTTCCGGAATGAGAAGGTGGCTGCAGAATAAATATCCGTTTATCTCCCAGCGTCAGGCGGCCTGTGTTAATGTTGGGGTGCCCTGGGCAGACAGGAGGCTGGGGGGTGACTCCTGGAGGAGAGTCATCTTTTGGGGCTGTGACTTGAAGGAACGGACTCTCTCCAGGCAGCAAAGGAGAGGCAGGGAATTCCAGAAAGAGGTAACAGCCCAAGAAAAGGCCCAGAGGTGGTGGGAAAGGACAGGGATTAGGCAATCCGGCCACTGTGGCTGGAGCAGGGAGCCGGGTGTGGACCAGCAGAGGGGGTGAAGCTGGCAGGGCTGGTATCTGCGGGGCTGCCAATGGCAGCCTGCAGAGCTGAGAATTGGTCCCCTGGGCAGTAGGCAGCCATGGGAGAGTTTTGAGTGAAGGAGGGCCAGGCTCGAATGGAAGGTCACGAAAGCAAAGTCTGCTCAAAGGACGGAGGTGGCTTGTGGTTCAGACGGGAGGGAGAGAGGACAGAGGGCTGGCCCTGGTCTGGGGAGGGGGCTATGGAGGCGGGAGGAGGTTGCACAGCAGGTGGCAGGGAGACAGGAGGCCAGGCTGAGGCTCTGGCTCGGACTGTCAAGGCGCGCTGTGTATGGCCTGCTGGGGAAGGAAAATGCTGAGCCTTGAGGGTCTGGGGACATCTAGGGGAGATGCCCAGTTGGTGGCTGGACCCATGGGGCTGCGTCTCTGGGCGGAAACCGGGGGTGGAGCCAGAGCCTGGAGCCATCCTCATGAAGGTGACCACTGAAGCCTCCAGGGGCATGTGGTGTCTCAGAGCCTGGGCAGCCACAGGTGTGGGCCACAGTGACATTCAGGTGACCGGGCTAGGGAAGGACAGCGACCTGTGCACAGAGAGGAAGGAGGGTGGCCAGGGCAGGACAGCACCAGGGAGGAGGTGAAGCTGCTCTGAGGTTCCAGAAGGAGCCCCTGGGCTGGGCACGGTGGCTCCCACCTATAATCCCAGCACTTTGGAAGGATTGCTTGAGTCCAGGAGTTGTAATCCAGACCAGACTGGGCAATATAGCAAGACCCCATTTCTACAAAAAATAAGAAGAAGGAAAAAGAAGGAGCCATTGAATTTGAGGAGTCAGGAGCTTTGGCCAGTGAAGGCCCACGAGAAGATACAGGGTGGAAAGGGGGAGAGCAGGGGGTGCCACTGTTTGCAACTCGTGTTGTCCTCCCAGGGCACTTCGCAACGCCAGGAACCTGGCATCGAGATCCCTTGGCAGTGTGGAACCGTGGAGCTCCCTGTTTCTTAGAAGTTCCAAGTCAGTGATTTCTGGTTTTAGCTGGACCAGCTGTTTCTTCTCCTCTCTCCACTGCCTGTTCATTTATTGAGCACTTACTGTATGCCAAGCCCTCCAGGGACCAAGACAAGCTCAGTCCCTACACAGCCTTAGTGAGGGAGACAAGAATTGAACTACCTCAGAATAAACATATTCATGTAAAAAAAACAAAACAAAACAAAACAGGAGCTAGCAAGAGAGAGAGAGAGAAAATAGGATGGAGTGTTTGAAAATAACAGAGTGGATGGCGAAAGCTGCTTAAATGAGTGGTCAGAGGGGGCTGTGCTGAGGAGGTGACATTTGAGCTGAGACCCGAATGGTGAGAAGTAAGAGAACAGCGTTCCAGGTAGCAGGAACAGCAAGTGCAAAGGCCCTGAGGTTGAATTGCGCCTTATCAGTCTCTGCTCCCTAAACTCTCCCTCTGTCCACACAAAGAGTTCCCCAGTTCCCAGGTGGCAGTCCTCCCTGGTCTGTTGGTCATCCCCCACAGATTCCGAGAGGGTCCTGATCTGTTCTCGACCTACCCTGTGTTTCCAGGTGCAGGGAAGGATGCCTGCTAGGTAGTAAGTGCTCAGGAAATATCTGTGGGCTGAAAAACAAAGCCTTTCCTGTCGATAAGAGCTTTTGTATCCCTTCACTCGCTTCCCTACCAACACGGGTCCAAACATTGACACAGGGTTCCACAGTGCATGTTTGTTGATTGACTTCACACATAACCCTGAGGTTTTACTTCTACAAGATGGGAACAAGAACCTTCCCATCTCCCAGGTGAACGTGAGGGAGGCTCCCTGGATGTCTGTGGCCTCTGCTGGGGGATGGAGCGCTGTCCTCAGAGAGACTTCAGTGCGATGGCAGAGCCAGGGGACATTCCGAGCGGGGCATGGCTGCTGCCTTCTGGGCACCCACCGCGTCTCTGAGAGGCGACACAGCCCGGAGCAGCTCTGGGACTTTGCTCCGTGCCGGGCCAGGCTGCAGAGCTGTCCAGGTGCCGTCACCCCTGACATTTTTTTGCAGAGAATCCTGAGGCCCCGGGCTAGGCCGTGGAGCCAGCTGTCACCGGCGTCCCTCCCGGGGGTGTTCGCACGTGCTCCCCGCTTCCTGGCACGTTTCCCTGCCCGCGCTTGGCAAGGCTGTTTCCTCCTGACCCTTCAATCCCGGCCCAATGTCACTTGCTCAGGGAAAAAACGCCGTTTCTGACCCCAGAATGGCCCCCGCCCAGCCAAGCTACTCCCCACAGTTGGGAGACTCGGTGTCGACGTGTTTACTGGCTGTGGTCATCCCGTCCCTTCCGGAGGGGGGACGGGCGCGGACTGGACGCCAGCCTCAGTTTCCCCACCGGCAGGTGGTGGATCCCGGGAAGGCCAAGGTTCCTGGCGGGGCCGGGGCGGGGGGGGGCGGGAGCAGTGGAGGGGACACATTGGACGCCGGCCTCCGTTTCCCCACCGGCCCATGGTGGATCCCCGGGAGGCCCAAGTTCCCGGCCGGGCAGGGGGGGCGCGGGGCGGGGGGAGGGCGGGAGCGGTGGGGGAGGGGCGTGGGGGAGGGGTGGGGGCGGCGGCGCCACCTTAAGGCGGCTCAGCCCGCGGCTCCCGGCCGAGCCCCGCCGGAGGGAGGCGGCTCCGCGCGGGGCCCGCCGCCCGCGCCGCCGCCGCCGCCGAAACCCGGCCACCGCGCGCCCGAGCCCGAGCCCGAGCGCCGGCCGCCGCGGCCGCCCCCGCTGCCCTCCGTGCGCCCCGCGCCCCCCGCCGCGTCCCCGCGACCCCCGGCGCGCGCGCTCGGGGTGGGGGGCGCCGGGACTCCCGGGTCCCCTGCCCCGCGCCGTGCCGCCCTCCTCCTCCTCCTCGTCTCTCGAACGCCCCCCCTTTCCCCTCCCCGCCCCCCCACATCGCCAAGCTCCGGTGGCGCCGGGGGCCTCGCGGCTGCAGGATGTACCCCCAGGGAAGGCACCCGGTGAGTAGGGGTGCGGGGAGGGGCCTCCACCCCGCGTCCGGGAACTCGGACCCTGACCCCCCCCCCCCGGCCCCCGCCGCCCCCAGACCCCGCTGCAGTCCGGCCAGCCCTTCAAGTTCTCGGTCTTGGAGATCTGTGACCGCATCAAGGAGGAATTCCAGTTCCTGCAGGCGCAGTACCACAGGTGAGGGGCCCGAGTTCCCCGGGGCGCCCCTGGCGGGGGCAGCGGGGCTCCCCGGGGGGCCAGGGCCAGACGTCGCCAGGTGCACCCGCAGGTGGACTGGGGTCTAGGGACAGTCGGTGCCGGGAGGGGGCGGGGAGCGACTGGCCCGGACAGGAGCCGGGGAGGTTCGGAAGGAAGTGGGGGGGAGCGGGCCCACATGCCCTCTCCCCCTCCCAGCCTCAAGCTGGAATGCGAGAAGCTGGCCAGTGAGAAGACGGAGATGCAGCGACACTATGTCATGGTGAGGGTCAGAGTCAGCTGCCAGGGCGGGGGCAGTGGAGAGGGGGCCTTGCTGGGGGTCCGTCCCTGCCCCTGCCCTGAGCCTCCTCTTTCCTGCCTGTAAATTGGGCCAGTGGGGGTTGCAGACTGTCTGGGAAGCCCTCCCAGCTCCTGAGAGCCGGGACAAGGACGTCCCCTCTCCTCGTGGACATCTGGGGGGGTCTCTGGGTGCCTCCTACCTCCCTCACCCCTCTGGGGACAGCAGAGGGGCCCCTCCAGACAGAGGTCTGCTTGCTCCTGTGGGTGCCTCCCCTGGGACCCCATGGGGGATTCTGTGTCCTTCTGTGCCTGGGGACTCTCGAAAGACCCCAGTGACGCCCAGCACAGGGCTAGGCACACACCCGCCTTGGACCCCTGATGCTGCGTTTCTGTTGCAGTATTATGAGATGTCCTACGGGCTGAACATCGAGATGCACAAGCAGGTAACTGCGGGCTGGGGGGTGGGGCTGGAAGCCGTGGGGAGACCCAGTGTGGGCAGCGTGGGGCCGAGCAGACCCAGGGAATGGGGGTCTTGTCCTGTGATTTCCGCAGGCGCCCCAGAGGACTGATCTGGGAACAGGGGGCAGATTGGGGCCTCATCAGAGGAAAATGATTCTCAACTTCAGGAGACAGCGGCTGGCAGCCGGAGCCGTCCAGTGGGCAGGGACCAGGCAGGGGACAGCATCCCTATCCCAGGGCAGCCTAGTTCCTGCTGCCAGGTCAGGGAGACTGTGGAGGTGACTTCTGTCCCAGGACGGGGCTGGAGGGACAGTCTTGGAGAGTCTGCAGTTGTGCGACAGAGCCCGAGATTCCATTGCTTTTTGAAATTTCTGGGATCGATCCCAGCGGGCTTGGCCGGGAGTGTTGGAGATTGTTCTCAAGACCCTGAGTTTGAACCCACGGTTCAGACTGACCCTGTCATTCCAAGATAGACCTCAGCAGTCTGAGGCTGTCCTCGGGGCTCCGAGATGGACTCTGACGGTATGACATGAGGCGCAGTGTTCTGAGACTTCCCCAGGCTTCTGAGTGTAGCATGAAGGTCCTGAGATAGACCCCGAAGTTCTGAGATTGACTCCTATGGACTGAGATGCGTCACGAGGCTCTGAGGCTGTCCCCAAGCTTCTCAGTGTGATCTCAAGGTTCTGAGACAGACCCAAAGGTTCCGACATTAACTCCGGTGGTCCAAGATTTACCCCGAGATCCTGAGACCGACAGATGGTTTCTAAGGGGGTGAGAAGGTTCCCCAGATTGTGAGCTTGACGGACTCTTAGATTTTATCCATCAGAATGTTAGAATTAGTGGGCGGAGCTTTGTGTTGGGGCTTCCAGGTGGGTGGGAAGAACAAGGGGGGCTGGGAGTGTGGGGTGCCTGGGGGTGTCCACCCTGGCGTGCTTGCCTGGGTGTCCGTGGGCTCCGCTGGTTCCGATGTGGGCAGGAGGGGCCTCGTCTGCCCAGAGCATGGCGTGGACCCGTGGGCGCATGCAGTAGACCCCCCCAGTGGAGGACACAGGGCAGGGGTCAGGCCCTGGGAGCCCTCCTGGTGCTGGGACCTGGGACTCCGGCCGGGGTCCCTCTCTCCTTGCTCGTGTATGCTGCCCTCAAAGCCCTACGTGTCTGTGGTCTGTGTCTGAGTTGGATCTTTGCGGCGGCTTCCTGCAAACCTGTCGGGCGTGTGTCTGGCGAGTGGCGTGTCTGTGACTCCTAGGACCTCAGCCCTGGTCTTCTGGGCTCCAGGCCACCCTAGGCCTCACGCAGCCGGGCACACAGGCTCTGAGTCCCTCCCTCTGCTGTCCAGTGTCTCCCCGGGCACCCTCGGGGCGACAGGTCCCCCAGCCCTCAGCCCAGCTTTGCAAATGCTTGGTCCCCGCCTGGGAGTCGAGGGCCTGGGATTCGGGTCTCCTCCTCCTCCAAGCCTCTTCCTGCTTCCTGCCAGGCGGAGATCGTGAAGCGGCTCAGCGGTATCTGTGCCCAAATCGTCCCCTTCCTGACCCAGGAGGTGAGTGGGCCGTGGTGGAAGGAGATGGAGAGGGGAGGTCTGGGTGGTCGCCGTGGGCGCCGTCCGCCATAGCCAGCAGGGAGCGCAGATAGAGAATATTTGCTCCGGGCAGAAAGTCCTGCAGCCCCCACATGGAGGGAGATGTTGGCTGAGCGTGAGGACTGGGGGCTTTTCTCCCTCCCCCCAGTTGGTATCAAGGTGTAGAGCTGCCCCCCGATGCCCTGCTGGTGCCCGATCTGAATCCTGGCTGTGTGGCCTTGAGCAGGACTGTGCCTTTCTGTGTCCATCTCCTTATCAGCGTTGGCGCGAGGTTTAGATGAGCTAATACGTGCAAAGTGCTGAAGATGACGGCAGGCGCTGAGTCAGCACCCTGTAAAAGCGAGCACTTAGGTTGTGCTAGGTGACATATCACAAAATGACAGACACTGTGTGATTCCACTCACAGGAGGTCCCTGGAGTCGTCAGATCCAGGGACAGGAAGTAGAGTGGTGGGTGCCAGGGGCTGGGGAGGGGGTGGGGAGTGAGTGTTTCATGGGGACAGAGCTTCAGTATGGGAAGATGAGAAAGTTCTGGAGATGGAGGGTGCTGATGGTTGCACGACGGTGTGAATGTGCTTGATGCCACTGAACTGTGCACTTAGAAATGGTTAAAATGGTAAATTGTTGTGTATTTTTTGCCAATGTGGAAAAGATAGAACTAGGACATACATATAATAGTGTGAGCACTTTATTGAAACTTCAAAACAAAAACTTAGCCCTTGGGAAAATGCTCCAAATTCCTTCCAGCCTCAGGACCTTTGCACTGGCTGTTCAAAAAAAAGAAAGAAAGAAAAAGAAACAAGTCTTTCTTTCCTTTGTCTCTCTTTTTTTTTAAAGAGATGGGGTCTTGCTATGTTGTCCAGCCTGGTCTCAAACTCCTGGGCTCAGATGATCCTCCCACCTCAGTCTTCTGAGTAGCTGGGACTTCAGGCGTGCACCCCCACACCTAGCTTGGATGTTCCTGTTTCCATCAGGAACATTCTGTCTCCAGAGAGACATAAGAATAAGTTTCACTTCAGAGTGGATAAACTGGGAGGGCCTTCACTGCAATGGGCACCAACACCAGAGGGGAGATGCCCAACTTGGTTT
>CAUYSK010106903.1:0-18469 GCA_963575035.1 Avahi laniger
CCAGACAACTCCTAGATTAGTAGTGAGATAATATTTTTTTAAATATGCAAAATCTCAAAAATAGTATCTTCCACATTTTATGCTCTATAATAGGAAGACAATAGGTAATATCTAAAATGAATACATCAAAGAACAGCAAGCATATGCCATTTCTTTAGAAACACGGAAATAGATACCAGGAGGAATGAAGTACTATTGATTTAGAAATAGTTGGAACTCACTGGTAAGAAAGGATGGGACCTGGAATAACTACCATTAAATCCCCTCCTTTACTACTTGACTTAATCTTTGTGATCCTATCACATCAACAAACTTCTTTAACAAAAATAGAGAAAGAGAGTCCAGGCACGGTGGCTCACACCTGTAATCCTAGCTCTTTGGGAGGAGGATTGCTTGAGGTCTGGAGTTCAAGACCAGCCTGAGCAGCCTTTCTATTTTTTTCTCTACAAAAAATAGAAAAATTGGCCAGGCATAGTAGCTCCCGCCTATAATCCCAGCTGCCTGGGAGGCTGAGACAGGAGAATAGCTTGAGCCCAGGAGTCTGAGGTTATAGTGAGCCATGATGATGACTCTGCACTCTAGCTCAGGTGACAGAGTAAGACTCTGTCTCAAAAAACAAAGCAAACAAACAAAAAAAGATAAATTTGCTGTATTTGTTATTGCCCAAAATGTGTTTTTCCAAAAAGTCAATTCTACTAAGTTGCTGATAGAATTAAGTTTTTATATTGGATTAAAACCATCCAGAAACAGTTCACGCACAGAGCTGCTCTGTCTGTCGGAATCCCTGAGCGTTTGTGCTACAGAATGAGTCTCTGTTGAGAACAAAGGTAGGGGCTTTTTTGCCATTCTAAATAAGGCTCCCAGGCCTATTTCATTTCAGATTCTGTTACAGATAAGCCTCTACATCATATTTATTTTGATCCACGGTGACAGGGCTTTGCCCAGCACAGCATGACAACAGCAAAAATATCAACTACATCGCCTAAAATCACCTTGAGCTGAATTTCCTTTCATACCCACTGAGGACTCAAGAGAGTCCTCCTTTATCCAGTGAAATGGACAAAAGTCCCGTAGCTCCTGAAAAGTCTTATGTGGAGACAGCTCATGTCTGTGCCCCTCCCCCCGGCTGCAATCTCAAAAGGAAATTGCATATCCCTCACTTCCAGAAAGAGCAGGTTAGTTAACAAGTGTCAAGAGCGCAACAACAGCTAAGCTTCAGAAAGAACAGTCTACTTCATCCGAGTCTCTGTGGTTCCGCGCTGCATGAGGAGGGGCAGAGAGGGGAGAGGGTGTACTTGAGTGTTTCAGCGTCTACTTATGGCTTTTGTCGAAGGTCTGTTACCTATTCACTGTCACCCCAATTGCTGCCAGAGGAGGAGGTGATCATTTCTAAGACCCCTCTTGGGGCAAAATGTGCTCTTTCCCTTGCTCTGAGAAAAATTTTAGCTTCCATGAATATTAAAAATAGGCACTGTTTTGTCAGGTGCTCTCATAGGAGAGGAGCTTTGTCCCACCCCCCATCCTTGCTGAGAAGGAGCGATGGGAATCCTGCTGCTCCGATTGACGGCTGTCTGTCGGAGCAAGGGGAGGGCACACCGCCTGCCTGCCACTGTTGAAGACTGGAAAGCTGCAGAGAAGACGGGAAAGAAGCCCTTTCATCAGAATATGATTGAGGCATTTTAACATGCTTTTTACTCTAAATTTCTTCCTCTTCCTAGAAGGTCATCGTCAAATCAAAGCTATTATTTTATGAAATAATTTAAAATTAAGTAGGAAGGTTTGAAAGAAGATAGCGTTGATCAAACTCTGACCAAGAGTGAAACACTTTGCCATCATTATCACTCGTATTCTGCACAAAGACAGTATTATTACCACAGACTTAGAGATAAGGAAACGGAGGATCACAAGGTCAACTAAGTCACCCGAGATGGTGCTGTGTAAGGGTGACGGGGGCAAGGGACAATCTCACCTGTGATGTCTTCAGAACACAATTTTATTTTTCTTTCCCTCTGTTCCTTTAAAATGTGTTCCATTGGATGAAAAGTTGGGTAGACTTAAGACATTTTTGATAATGCTGAGGAATTTGAAGACTTACAGCCAGTTCATAGTCACAATTTGGAAATTATATCTTATTTCTTCCCCAGGAAGCACAGAAGGGGAACCTCAACCTTCTCCTTTCCAGGATGCTATTGCACCTTCTCCCTGACCAGTCTGCCCACGTTACAGCTGCTTCTCTGTTTCCTCCAGATCAGGTAGAGGGAGGAAGGATGGAGAAGGGCACAGAGACTTTCTACCTGCTGGTCCTGTGTTGACTGTCTGTGCTGGCTGCCTGCTAAAGACCTGGAATAGGAGAAAGCCAACTCCATCTCTAGTGGGCACCTTCGTGGACTCTCTGACAACAATCCCCAAGACCCAGGAGATGTAATTTTCCTCTGGGTGTCCCTTGGACATCCACCCTGGATTTCTGGTGGTCCATTTCATAGAAACACTCTCTCCACTCAAGTCCCATCACCCTTCAAGGAGATCCTCTCAGGACAAAGCTAAAGTGACTCCAGCTCAGCTCTTTCACATTTGGCCCCTAGCTGAGACCGTGAAGGACCCAAGGCAGCCCTTCCCCATCACTGCAGCCCTCGGAACTCATAGCCAACCAGTCTTGGGGCAAGCGATTTCTCAAGGATATTGTGACCAGACCTCAGAAGAAGAACTGTGTGCTATTCAAGAAGTCCTGTTAAAGCTGCAAGTGATCTCATCAATAGCTTGCAGAGGGGGGATGAGACTCACAGAACTCCACAAGCTTTTTTCAAAAGACAACCTTCTCTCAAACCTTCTCTCTCCATTCCTTTTGAACCTTTTTATATCCTCCTTACAAATGATGAATTTGCGAATTCATGAAACAGATTCCCACATATTTCCTTTAAAATCTACATTTCCATCTGGAAATTACTTTGTATCTTGATGCCAAGTTCAATAGTTACAATGAACCTTCTGATACATGGGTGAAAAACTGAATCCAGGATTCAAATCCAGGCCTGGTGACTTCAAACCTCTCCTGTTTCCTACAGGAACATACTGATCCTAGGAACGCTGCTGCCACCAACGGGACCACAAAGACCTCCCATAACTGGCACAAGACTTGCCAGCACAGCCTCTGTAGAGACGGACAAATATTCAAGGTATTTTAGATGCAAAGGTCAAAATAAATTTGATATTTTATGAAATTTGTGTTGTTGGTAGACACAGGAGATTGATAATCTTCAAGGAAGTCTCTCATAACCATAATACATCAAGACAACCAACATTTTTGACAGTGGATACACAAAACACAACCTCATCTAATGTGACTATTAACTGGCTCATCCATGGGGGCTCGGCAATTCTGGCTGTGTCATTCCATGAGTTATCAGCATTAGAATGTCTGTTAGAGACCATCTATCTGGCACCTTCATCTTATGGTGGGGAAACCAAGACCCAGAGAAATGAATGACTTGTCCAACTAGCTAATGAAAGAACCAGAACTAGGATCTAGGACTCTGGATACTTATTCCATGTCTTCATCTCTTTCACTTGATATTCACAGTGGTTTCCAAGAAATTTAAAGGAAGAAAAAAATCAGGAGATAGAAGATATGTTTTAAAAAATTACATTCTCATTTATGAGGCTCAGGGAAATCCTAACATATCACATATATTTCCATTCAGTTTTGCATTATTAACACTATGCTGCTTTCTTAAGACCAGGGTATTTAAAATGACAGGAGGTGATACTTGTTAGATTTCACTCACATGTCTCTCTCCATTTTATGCAAAAGCATATCAAATCATGCTACAAAGATAATTTCCCTAGGTGTGCTGAAAAATGAAGCTGAATGATCTAAAGTATCATTTATGCTCAGCATGATATACCAATGTTCCACTTTGCTTGTTAAAAAATAATATTCTGTGGCAGGTTTTATATTTTGGGTTTCATTTACATATTTGTTTCCAATCTTTGAAATAGTTGCCTAGTTAACATTGACATTTTATGATTAAACAATTTATTCTGGTAGCTAGACTAAAATATACAGGTGGATCAAAATCTGTTTCAAATGATTATTTATAAACAGGTGTCATTTCTATTGAGTAGGCTGGAATACTTAATACCTTGCTGCCAAACCTCTCCAAACTCATTTAATTTATTATTTCCTTGATGGTTAAAGAAACCTATAAATAGTTATGGTATCGACAAATATATATGCAAAATATGTGTATATATAATATGTATATATATTTACATATATAAATATATATATCACCAGCTCATTATTGAGAATAAGAAAGTAACAAAACTTTATAATTAGGGAAGTGTTTTTTTTCATGAATGAGATAATGGGTGAGATCTAGATGTACATGCTCTGCTTGGTAAGTGTGCGATAACTCTTCTAAGATAAATCATTGATGGTAATTGATTAGATAAATTAGATTAGGCACCATTTATTTAACCCAATCCTTTTATTTTACACATGAGGGAGATAAAACCTAAAGATATCAAGGGATCTGGCCTAAGTACACACAGCTATAGCCAAAACTAGAGTCTTTTTTCTTTAGCCCACGTCCATATATATTATCATTCAACCTTATAAAATATCAGTTACAAATAACAGCCCACAAATCCATATGTACATGATATGTAACTTTTTAACTTTAATTCCACAAGTGAAATTAATTTCTATTTTAAATTCCCACTGTACCAGATGGTAGAAACTAAATTGCAGCCAATTCAGGGTCTTGCCCACTTCCCCAAGTCCCTGGAGTTGCATCTGTGTTCTGCAGCATTTGCACAATGCCAGAAATGAGTGTGTGCAGTGTGGGGTCATGGTCATTGGTCTTCATCATCCACCCACATAGGCAAGCACTAAAACATCCTTCTCATCAAGGGACCCCGTCAGTCACAGCTGTTCCTCCTGACTGTGAAGACTCCCAGTCAAGCTGCCCCACAACTCCTTGAAGGATCCTCTCTGGTGCAAGAAAAATATCAGGCTGCTTACATATCTCTCTTAGAATTTGATTCTACCTTCTAAGGTCCTTCTGTCTCAATGCCACATAAACATTTCTAGGCTATTTTTCTATCAAGAGATTCCTGAGATTCTGGGATCTTACCAAGTCCCAGCATCTCCTTGAAAACAAGCTATAGGTTCTCCTCTGTTCCTGGATTTTCAAAATCTGTCTAGTATCTGTATCACTACTACTTTGGCCTGGGGCGAAGAGGTCAGGCAGAAACTCAAATGAAGGAAGTGAAGGAGGGGCATGCTGTGATCTGATCTGCATTTTAAAAGATGATTCTGGTTGCTTATACAAAATGGAATCCAAAGGGCACTAAGGGAAGAAGGAAAACCCACAAGGAGGCTACCTGCTGCTCCTATTAAATGAACAGGAATTGCACCAGAGAGGTAGAAGTCAAAATGTCAAGAAGAGAGAGGGTGTGGGGGCAGGCTAAGCTAAGCTGGTCTAGACTAGGCTAGAATAGATAGGGTACGATAGGCTAGGATAGGATGGGACACATATTTTTTGGAGCTGAGCAAGCTTCTTGATAGATCAGATGTATAATACAAAAGGAAAAGAAAAATCTAGGATGAATTCCTAGCATTTTGGTCTGGTGGTATTACTAAGAAAGGAAAGAGTTTCTAGAAAGTGATCAACAGTGTCAGATGCTGCTAAGTGGTTGAGTAGCATAAGGATAGAGAACTGATCAAGGATTTGGAAAAATGGAGAGCCTCTAATACAAGCAATTTCAGTGGAGTGTGAGGATTCAAAACCTGAGTAGAGTGGGTGGAAGAAATAGTGAGAGATAAGAAGATACAGAGAGCAACTCTTTATTGTGAAGGAAGTATATAAATGAGGAAGCAAAAGAAAATCTGGTGTCAAAATGTGTTTTAATGAATATAAGCATATTTGCAAGCCACTGGCAACAAGCCAATAAAAAGAAGGAGAAATTGATGAGAAAAAAATCACCTGGCAAGGGAATTGGATGGATTGGAGGCGACTGATGTGGAAGGGAGACAAAGTTATTAAGAAGTCAAGAGTAGACATGATCCAGAGCACATGATAAGCGTGATCTCCGGTGTAAGCCAGGGCGTGTGCAGGACACTTCATCTGTTCTAAAGGGAATTGAAGAAGAGCTGGTGAAGACAAATCCTATGGGCTGGCACATTAGGGATTGGAAGCTAACATCGTTCTTGTCTAACTAAATCCATTTCTCTTCGAAGAACCAGGAGAATGAGCCAGCTGAATGTGGGGGAGGAATGTTGGAACTGTGAGAAGAGAAAAGATATGAGACACTCGTATCAGTGAGCATGAAGCTGAACTTTGGAATGCACAATTGTGAGAGTTCTCTGAACATTATTCAGGTGTCAGGGGCAAGCATCACTTTTTGTGGTTAGAGAGGGGTGCATCCAACACATGTGGAACTGAGATAACTTTGATGGGTCATTCATGTGTGTGTCCTGAGGAAAGACGGAGTAGTTCAGAAGAGAAGACAGCAAGCCAGGTACTAAAGTCATCAATGAGTAAGACCAATAGATCACAAAGACAAAAATGGAAAAGTCCTATATATTATACATGGAAGGAACTAAGGTTTTTCAAAGGAGAAAAAAGAAAAACAGGTGGATGCAGCAGGGAGGAGCAAGGAAGACAGGGATCTGGGGTACCTAAGGTGCCCAGAGAAACACAGCCTTCTCGTAAGAAGGGTACCTCAGAAAACAGCCAGCTTTCAGTTATGAAGGAAAAGGAAAAAGAAGAAGCCTCAGAATAGAGGCTGTGTGAGACAACACCATGGAAGGGTTTGAGAAAGGGGAAGGGCCACTAGCTAGGGCCAGATTAAAGCATGTGCAGAGTAGTTAGGGAAAAGGATTCTCACAGTGAGGGATGGTGTGGAAGGTGTGAAATTCTGATGGTGACTAGAATGCTTAGGGACATGAGGCATGATGGGTAAAATACAAAATATGAAAACATTCCCCTCCTTAGTAATTTGTATACACTCTATATAGTTCTGTGCAGATTACTGGAGGCAAGGTAGAGTTTCCCCTATACCCATCCACTTCCCGGTACACTTAGGCCCTGACCCACATTAAGCTGGAATAATTGAAAGCAGTCTTTGATGAGAGAGAGATATTCTTTAGCACAATCACCCCCTAGTTTTGCACTAATAGGTAGGTAGTTAATACATGTAAAGGAGGAGTTGGTTTTGTAGACTACCTAAGGCTGGATGAGACAGCACCCATTGCTTCATCCCCTCTTCCTATGCACAGGAACTGAGGAGACCAAAGCCTCCACCCCACACTGCAGAGGCTAAATTCAGATTGAAATGGATAGCCAGACAGTCAAAAGCTAAAAAGAAAAGTAAAAACAGAAAAATAAGAAAAAGGAGTTTATAAACAAATATCAAGAGGGCTTTGGGGACCAAGAGACAGGAGAGGTGGAAGGAGGAGAGAAAGATGGAAAGTAATAGAGTGGAAATAAAGGGCACTCAAGGAGGAAAATGAAGGATTGTTTTGGACCATCAACTGGACTTCCTATGATGCTTTATTATCAAATAGTAAAATGATTTTTACTAGCATATTGTTTATCTATTCGATAAACATTTATAGGTATTTGTGCATTCATCATTATTATTATTCATTATTTGTTTATTGCCTGTTAAAGTTAATTGCCTGAAATGCAAAGAGTAACAGAACCAATAGAAGACCTATAGATCTATCTATTAATGTATCAATCAATTGATAAATAGATAAGTATTTATTATAAGGTATTGGCTCACAATATTATAGAGACTGAGAAGTCCCATGATGTGTCATTTGCAAACTGGAGACCCAGGAAACCCATGGTGTCCTCTGAAGGCCTGAGAGATAGAAAGCTAATGGTAGATGTTCCGGTCTGGGCCTGAAGGTCTGAGACCCAGCAGCACCAAGGGAAAGAAGAGGATTGCTGTCCAGCTCAACCAGTCAGGCAGAGTTAATCCAACCTTCCTGCACCTTTTTGTCCCATTCAGGCCCTCAAGGGGTTGGATGGTGCCCACCCACACTGGGGAGGGGATCTGCCTTACCCAGTCCACCAATTCAAATGCTAATCTCTTCCAGAAACACTCTCAGAAATAGTGTTTGAACAGCCATCTGGACATCCTGTGACCCAGCCAAATTGGCACACAAAACTAACCATTACAAAAGTTCATGACAACTGTTAAATATTTTGATACATGTAATTATTTAATGATTTTTAACAAAAAGTTAGTTTTCATGTAAATGGATGGAAAAATTCTAGATAATAAGTTAAAAAAAATCTACAGTAGACATAAGCAGGATAAAAATTCTATTGTTAATTTCAGAATCATTAGAAAACTATTGCACTTTAATATGAATATTAAAATTTCAGCTCCCAATGGCCAATGCTGAAACAAATTGAGGAACAAAATGAGTAGCACTGGACTACAATACAAAGTATAAAATATATAACCAGGACTCCATACTGATATAAACAAATGACTGAATATATAAATAAATGAAGGAGAAGAAACAATTTCATGTAATTTGTGTATATACTCTGGAATAGTATAACTCCCCACTGCTTACATGGAGGCTGTGAATGGTGACTTTCTTCCCAAAAAGGAAGAAAGAAAAGAAACACTTCACGGTGGAGAAACTCAGCAAACACAATCTCAGCCTCCAGGAGATCAAGGTCAACACCAACAGTCACAGATCATATTAACAGTATGTATCCTTGACATGATGTGATGAAAATGACACTTTATTTTTGTGGTCGTCCTCCCAAAAGTCCATAACCCCCATCTAATCATGAGGAAAACATCGGGAAAATCCCAATAGTGGGGTATTTTACAAAAAACCTGACAAGCACGTCTTAAGACTGTCAAGGTCATCAAAAATAAGGAAAGATTAAGAAACTGTCAAAGCCAAAAGAAGCCTGAAGAGACATAGGACTAATCTGGATGAGATCCTGGGACAAGAAAAATATGGGAGTAGGTAAAACTGAGGAAATCTAAATAAAGTATGATTTTTAATTAATAAACATGAATTATTGTTGGTTATTAATTGTAACAAATGCATCCTATTAATGTAAAATGTTAATAGGGGAAACTGAGTACGAGGTTTATGGGAACTCTCTGTATTATCTTTGCAAATTTTTTGACAATCTAAAGTTGTTCAAAATAATAAAATAAATTTTCTGAAGATTTTTAAATTCAGAGCTTTTAACTCTTCAGAGCAGAAAAATTAAAAATAAAGAAAATAATCGAATATCTAATTTATGGCAAGAAAAAGAATGAGAGAAGCAAGGAAAAGGTAAACTGAAAAGTTTAGAACAAATCCAAGTATATCAATGAGAAAAGTAAATGCAAATCTTTTAAACTCACTCATTAAATCCCAGAGTATCTTAGGGACTTAGAGTGTTTAAAATGAAAGACGTGGAACCGCATTTTCTTAGTCTCTTTGGGCTGCTATAACAAAATACCTTAGACTGGGTAATTTATAAACAACAGAAATTTATTTGCTCTCAGTTCTGGAGGCTGGGAAGGCAAGATGCTGCCAGAGTCAGTGTCTGGTGAGGGTTGCTCTCTGCTTTAAGGTGACACCTTCTCATGGTGTCCTCACATAGTGGAAGGGCAGAGACAGGCACAAGGGACTAACAGACGCCCTCGATGCCTTTTATAAGAACACTAATCCCGTTCATGAAGGTGGAGCCCTCATGCCCTAATCACCTCCTAAAGTCCCTACCTCCTAATGTCCTGGTATTAGGGATTAGCTTTAAATATAAATTTTAAAGGGGCTCAATCATTCAAACCATAGCATCTATGTATTCACATGGATAAAACCAAAAATATAATGCAAGATGAAAAACACAAGTTGCAGAGAATATGGTGACATTTATGTAAAGTTTAAAAGCACACAAAATAATTATATACTTTGTCCTTGAAAATATATCTATAATAAAAATATGAAAACATATCTAGAAAGAAGAAACATGACTTTGAGGGAGTTCTTCCTTCTGGGAATGGAGAAGGGAATGGGGCTGGGGAAGGGTACTAAAGTATCTTTAACTATATTTGCAAGGTTTCATTTCTTGAAAATAAATCTGAAGGGAAACTAAGTACTATAGCACAAATTCAATTGTTTTAAGGTTATTTCTGGATTAAATAAAACAAACCAGAGCAGGCCTGACCTATGTTAATTAACCTCTATTAACCTCGTCATCCTACTATTTATCTCACTATGTTATGTGAACTACAAGGCTACAAAAGCTATGAAGTTTTTCACTTATGACACAAAAGTTCATTAATCATTAAAACATGATTAAGTACAATTAAACCCATATATTGACTTTTTAATGTAATGTTCAATTAATTCATGACCTGATCAAATAAGATAAGACATGACAACGAGCCTGTTGGGAAAGATTTAATCTCTGTTACGGGGAAGAAATTTAAAATAGAGTTTAATGGTTAGAACTTTCCATCAAGACCTAACTGGATCTTTCCATCCTTTCCCAAGGAAGGGGAAAGGCTTATGCTTAGTACCTGTGTTTCTTTCCATTTGCTTTCTTTGGTTTTAATTCCAGCTCTATGAAAAAAATAAAAAGGGAAGAAAAGGGATGAGAAAGAGAGAGGAGGGCAGAGAAAGGAAGGGGGAAAAAAAGAAGAGAAAAGAGAAGTAAAGAAAAGAGAGGAGGAAGCAAAAGGGAACAAAGAACGGGAAAGATGAAGGTAGAAGTCTGCAGAGGAGAGAAGGAAAAAGAGGAGGGGAAGGCAGGAGAGAGGAGGGGAGGAGAGGAGAAGGGAGGGGGGGGAAGGAAGAGAAGGGAAGGAAGTAGGAAGCAGAACCCGGAGTGGTGATTTTCTCACCGAACAAAGAATAACACAAAAGTGTCAGACCCTTCAATAAAAGAAATGCTCAGGGCTGGTTATTCTTTCAATGTAAGAATTAAACATGTTAGATTGGGAGGATCTGAAGTAAATAGAAATTGGAATTAATGCCACTGTTAGCATTTAATTTGGTCAAAGAGAATTGGACAAAATTAAATAGATCAAGACAATAGTTTCAACTATTCCCTAACAACTTATTTTTCATACATAGGTAAAATTTCCAGGCTTCATAGGGAAATGTTGCAGTCTTTCATGTCATTTCTAGAACACTATTTTCTACTGCTTTGGTTTATTTTTTTCAATTTCTAATATTTTCTATCCTCTCTCTGTGACATTTATATTAGAAACATCTTAATTTTAAAGAATTATAAGCCACAAGAGAGGATAAATATACAGTATAAACAAAAGTTTTAGAAAAATAAATAAAAACTACTGATTGACAACATTTAATTTTCCTCCAATTGATACAATTTTAAAAATCATACTATCTTTGCCACTAGCGGGGTGCAGAGAATAATCTCCAAAGTGTGGTGCTTTGGTACATTGATGCTTTGACTTAAAGGACATCAAGAGGCCCCAGAAATAAGCCTCAGAACCAAGGTCTCTCTTGGAGCCTCCCTCACCCCCTTGTCTCTCTGATCCCCTTTTTCTCCAGATGCACCAGGAGGAGCTTTCACTGAAGCTCCATCAGCTGATGAAGGAAGTTCCTTCAGAAGAAATGCAACTGTCTTAGCATCCTCTCCCTAGGAATCTCATGAAATAATCCAGCACCAGAGAAGAAAAGAGAAGACTAAAAGTCACGTCGCCACACCCAGACAGACCTTTCTTCTATTCTTCTGAGGGCAGCTCTGAGAGATTACCAGGGAGACTTTATCTGCACAAGACAACCTTTGTTCACAGTGGAGTGCCACCCTCACCATCTCATCACCTCCTCCAGAGCTCAGAGGAACTTTATCTCAGGTCATTGTTCTTTGGGCTCATTCATTTCCCGCAAAAATCGCTTATTACTCTCACGATTGCCTACATTTCCCCAATCTCCCCCTGCCCTATGAAGAGGGTATATAAGGTTGAAACAGCCGGCCTTTCTTTGAGTCTTTTGAGTCTCATATTTTATATGGGTCCCATGCTTATGTACGTTAATAAATTTGTATGTCTCTTTCTCCTATTAACCTGTCTATTGTCATTCATTTCAGCAAAGCTTCAGAGACAGTAAGAGGGAAGTTTTCCCTATGCCTCTACTCCAAATAGAACCAGACAAAAAAATTTTTTTAATTAAACTTTTTAACTGATTTTATATTTTAAGGTGTTACTTTCTCTTATTATTAAAAATTGCATTTTTACAATAGAATATGAAGAGTAACAAAAAGAAAATAAAGAGCACCCATAACTCCAGCCATTCAGAGGCATCCACTATTAATACTCAACAGTGTCTTAATATCCCAATAATGGTTTCTACAAAAAAAAAAATATTTACTGGATCACCTGGAGCCTGGCTATTTATATTTAATAAAAACCAGCAACGATTTAGTCAATTAAACTGGTAAGTTATCATCTGACTTCCTCTCCAATCTGTAATTCCATGTTGTTCCTGGAAGCACCCACAGACTCTGACTGCTGTCCAGAGAGCTGGGTTTCCTAGTATGTTCACGTGGCAGTACAGCCAACCGGCTCTACGCTGAGAGGTACCAGCTGACGAACCAGAGCTCTAGGTGTTGCTGCAGCCGCTTTATCTTTAGGAAATTTTAAACTTTCACTTTATTGGTTATTTTTAACCTTTATGTAGTTTTCCTTTATATGTTTTCTAGTAGTGAAGACTTTTGGAGGAGGGGGAAGCAACATCTCAGGATTTGTTTTTGTACTAGAGATAAACAGAAGGCATTCCACCATAGATCCAAGAACAAAAAAAAAAAGTGAAAAATGCAGATGTGGGCAGCTTACAATACAGCCAAAATAAAAGCAAAGTTAAAGACTATAAGGATAGACTGAAAATCATCCAATGAATGCCAAACTGTGCTTTGAATAGTACGTGCTGAGGGAAGACCCTAAGTAATACCCCAGAGACCTGAAATTCCCTGTAAGGGGAAAAAAAGCTTGTAGCAAAAGTGACTAAAGGTTGCATGCGAAAACACTAGTACATTTTGTAGGACTAAGCAAAAGAAATTAAAGAGGGGCTTCCAGCATTCAAGAATCTAGATAAGCTTTACAACTTCTGATTTCAACAGATAAATTTGAATTATTTACTTATCACCAATTCATTATCATTTCTATCTTTTCAAGTTCCTTATGAGACAGTTCTGAGATTACTTATCTTCCAATCTTGACAGCGTTTACTATTTTGTGGTATGACTTTAGCCAAGCAGGTAGCAATTAGTATAGAATCCTTCTAGATTTAAATTAGGGCAGTATAATGTCCATTATCAACTGCTATAGTGTATATGCCTATTCAACTCTAATGGGTGGCACGAACCATTGTTACATCATCCGCACTTTCTCTCCCACACTGGAATATAACTCCTTTAGGGCAAATCCCAAGTCCTTGTATCTCTCACAGTTCTTAGCAAAGCACCTGCCAAAAAGTAGACAAGTATAAGAAGAATGTTCAATAAAATCAAACTATTCACTCGTTTACAAAGGTTAATAGCCTGGTACAATTTTCAGCTATTCATTGTAGAGGCAACGGAAATCTTCATGATAAAATCAAAAAATAACCTGGATTGAAACACCCTCATAAATGTTTAAATCAGAAAAGTCATCCTACTTTTATTTTTCTTTCAAGACAGAGCTTGCAAAGCACTTGAAAAATTGAATAGACTTTTATTTATTTGCCTTTTCACATTGTTGGGTGAAATGTGAATTTCTAGTGGTAGATTTCATTGATTTCTGTCAAGCTGGACAACGATTTGTAGAGTTAGTCTATCCTTTCAGGAAGAAAAGGAAGAAAGCTACTATATCAAGCCTTTTCCTTTGTCAGCACGATATCGGGAAAAAATCACTCTGCATTGACTTCTAAAAATGATAAGATGTACATCTCAGAATTCAAGCCATTTGGCTTAGGCCACCAGTGATTTAGTTTGTACAAAACAGGAAAATAAAAAGAACTCTCATTTGTTGGCAATTTCCAAGTAGTGTGGGATGCCAGTAGTCTGGAATGCATAGGCTGCCCACCAACCAACCCCAGGGAATTGTTCTGGTTCACAAATGATCATCTGGCATTTTAGGTGGGAGATTTCCAGAAGCAATCACTAAAGGGCAGCATCAGGGCAGAAAAAGACTGGGAGCAGCCACCGAGGGACATAAGCCATCCAGCAGGACACAGGACTGCAGCCCAATTGTACACAGTCAGTCATGATACCATCCCTCTCAGTCAAAGAATAGAAGCAGCACAATTCAAAGAGAACAACTCAAAGATAATAAACTATTAGAACATGCTTATCATAATGCTTTGGAGAGTAAACAAATGAAGTTAAAAGGGAGATTACTGCTGGAGATTGCGTAAAAATTCTCGAAAAATATTCAAGTAGTCCATAACTGACCTCAGAAGAAGGGTGTTGTGAGGAGGGCCAACCTGTGATCAAATTTGGTCAGGACTGGAGACTGTGTCCAAAGCCTGTGCATGAAGAACTGGCCTGGACTTGTGTTTCTATCCAGAGCTTTGATTGTTCATTTCTGAAGGCACAGTATGAACCAGCTGATTTTGTGTGGCCATGAGGAAAGTTGTACACATTAGGACCCAGTGAAGATAAAACATCCAGTGAAGATAAAAAAAAAAAAATTCATAGCTCCATCTCCCAACCAAAGAAAAAGAGCAAATCTGAAATGTAATTAGGGCCAAGACATACATTTCTCTGGAACTAATGCTTCAAGTTCAGCAAAGGAGCAGAATCAGAAGTCCTCAGAATAATGTTCCTCCACGGGTGACTCTTTTCAGTGGAAAGCTGCAGGTCACTAATTTTTCTCAGTTTTCTATATTTATTATTGCAGAAGCCAGGGACGAGATAGATAGATTCCCTTAAATACCTTGGAAAAAGGAAAGCAGGCAAGGAAATGTCTTCCAAAGAGTCACAAAGAGTAGTTCGTGGAGTCATCCTCCAGCAAAACAACCCAGACTGCTCTGAGGGTGGCATGTTGAGTCAAAAAATAACTGTGACAGCATATTAACTGTGGTTTTTCTCCAGTTCAAAATATCTATGATGAGTTTATTCATGACAACATGGTCATGACTGATGCAACTTCTGGAAGAAGCATTCTGCTCTTCCTTCCTCTCTGAATCTGGTCAGGTAATAATGAAAGAAACAAGTTTTGAGTTAGCACCTCTATTAGATGCTAATTTTAGGCACTTCTTTAATTTTAGGCACTTTTTTGGGTTATATGTGACTTTCTTGCCTCCAGGACCCTGCTTGGGACTGACAAATCCCTTGCTCTCAGTTACCACCACATATCCTGGCCCATCTGCCGCAGGTTTGAAGTGTGTGGCCCTGCTTCTGCTACCAGAGTTCAAGCAACACAGCTAAAGCCACCAGTGATCTACAGCTTATACAAAATAGGGAAATAAAAACAACACTGCCCCACAGGGTGGAATTTGACATTCTTAGTGGCCATAGGCAGAACTAAATGATGCAACCCAAAACTGCAGGGGCATTAATGCCCTGTGGGGTGAACTTTGAGCAATGGTCAACAGGAAACAGGAGAGAGCCAATCCCTACCACTAGCATGGGTGGGCTGCTCTATGGGCATAGATTTTCCAGATAGGTATCTTTGTCAGTCCCCTGTGCTGAAGAGATACTCCTGTGGGGCCTTGCTCTGTCTTTTCACAGTTCATTATGATGCAACTGCTGGTTTGGTAATGCATCTGTTTGCATCTTTACTTCTTAGCATGCCTTTTTCCTCACTCTTCTTCTTCTGCCTGGGGTTGCATCTCCCAAGTAAAGCAAAAATATTTTAAATCTTTGCCTTAGATTCTGTTTTCTAAGAAACTAAGGCTAAGATTGAATTAAAGAAGTTTCACCTAAACCTGATTTTCAAGTTATTTCATTCATCCAAAGTCTAGACTTAAGAAATAACTAAAAGTTAGTTCAGGTTACATGTTCCAGACCCTTGGTAAAATACTGAGATGCTTACAAATCTATTAATTTTAATATAGAAAAAATATGTTTGAAAACTTTTATAATTAAATATCTTCCTTCAAGCCCTGCAAAGAGTTTTCATAAAAATGTTACTCTAAAAATATATGCAAAGCTACAATCAATGATGCATGGAACTCTGAGGTGAACAACCATAAAAAATTGTCAAAAATTCATACTCATCTTCTTCATCCACATTATAAAAATAAATATAGTATAGGAAACAGGTAAAATTCCCATTACAATCAACTTCGTGTCTAGACAAATTGGTTTCTTGTGGCTCAAAGCTTGTATATTCCTCAAATGCCTGTAATACATGTCCTAAGGCAGCTGGAAATATAATAGCTATGTCCAAATTCTCTAAAATGAATTAACAAATATAAACAACCACTGTAAAAAACAGTAAAGAAAGTGAAAGATACCATGAACTCTCCGGATGCATAAATCTTTGCACAATTGTGTCATTTTCTTTTGAAGGGTGATCACGATTTGAGAAGAAAGTGAGTGGTGAGAATAAGGTGTGTGGTAAGTTAAGCCCTGGACATTCAGAGATGAATAAGATACTCCCTGCTCTTGATGAAGTAATGGTCAGATAAAAGACATTTTTGTCTGATAAACAGACAAAAAAATAACAAAATGAAAAAAAAAAAAACATTATGAGAGTGTCTTAGTCTGTTTGGGCTGCTATTAAAAAACAAAATGGGTCGCTTATAAAAAAAGAAATTTATTTCTCACAGTTCTAGAGGCTGGAAATCAAAGACTCAGTGTCTGGTGAGGGCCTGTTTCCTGGTTCATACATGGTGCCTTGTCACTGTCTCCTCACATGGCAGGAAGCGGTGAGGGAACTCTCTTGGGCCTCTTGTATAGGATGCTAATCTCATTCATTAGGGCTCCACCCTCATAACCTAACCACATCCCAACTGCCTCACCCCCAAATACCGTAACACTGGTGATTAGGTTTCAATACACGAATTGTGTGGGGATACAAACATTCAGGCCACAGCTGAGAGTAATATATTTTATGTACTAGAAGCATAGATGATAGTTGCAAATTGACCTTGGAGTTAGGTTGGAGATACTAGTAAATTTTCTAGTTGACGTACTACTGTTACCTGAGATGTAAATTGGTTTACAGAGAGAAAATAATAGGTTTGGTTTTACTTACATATGCTGAATTTGAGGTAAAACATGCAGCTGAAGATGATCTGTAGACAGCTGGAAATGCATACCTAAAGTTCAATAGATACTTGCAGTCTAAGAAAGAGAGATGAAATTTGAAAAAATACAGGTCACATTAAATTCACAGTATAAGAAGACCCAGGGAGCACATATCAGTACAACAGGGTAGTGGGTTGGGAGGAGGCAAAAAGCCCAATTTTAGAATCCCTGAGAACACAAATACTTAGAATAAAAAGGGAGTTAGAAAAAGCAAACAAGAAAGAAAAGTCAAAAATTAGGAGGAAATGACAGATGAATCCAAAATATGGATTGTAAGTTCAATGAAATCCAACAGAAAATACAAAACCAACTCAAGGAAACCAGAAAAATATTTCAGGAAATGAATTCAAGCTTGAATGACAATGGAAACACAAGTTACCAAAATCTCTGCAATACAACAAAAGCAGTGCTGAGGGAAGTTTATAGCATTTAATGCCTACAGCAAAAAGACAGAAAGATCACATATTAACAGCCTAATGTCACAACTCAAGTAACTGAAAAAAGAAGAACAAACCAAATCAATAGATAGCAGAAAACAAGAAATAACAAAGATCAGAGCAGAACTAAATGAAATTGAAACAAAAAATTACAAAGGATTAATAAAATTAAAAGTTGGTTCTTTGAAAAGATACACAAAATCAATAGACCTCTAGCTAAATTAACCAAGAAAGGAAGAGAAAGGGTTAAAACTCAATCAGAAATGAAAAAGGAGACTTTACAGCTGATACCATAGCAACACAAAAGATCATCCAAAAATGTAAAGAATAGCTCTATTCACACAAACTAGTAAATGTAGAGCAAATGGATAAATTGTTGGAAGCACGCACTCTCCCAATCTTGAATCAGAAAAACATAATCCTGAACAGACCAATAATGAGTAGCAAGAGTAGTAATAATAATAATAATAATAGTAATAAACCTCTCTCAAAAAAAATAAATCCCAGGACCAGACACATGCACAGCCAAATTCTACCAGAGCTACAAAGAACTGATACCTATCCTAGGGAAACTGTGCCGAAAGATCAAGAAGGAGGGACTAGGCCAGGCACGGTGGCTCACGCTTGTAATCCTAGCACTCTGGGAGGCCAAGGCGGGCAGATTGTTTGAGCTCAGGAGTTCGAAACCAGCCTGAGCAAGAGCGAGACCCTGTCTCTACTAAAAATAGAAAGAAATTAATCAGACAACTAAAAATATATAGAAAAAATTAGCCGGACATGGTGGTCCATGCC
>CAUYSK010106904.1:0-43403 GCA_963575035.1 Avahi laniger
TAGCTCACAGCAACCTCAAACTCCTGGGCTCAAGCGATCCTCCTGTCTCAGCCTCCCGAGTAGCTGGGACTACAGGCATGCGCCACCATGCCCGGCTAATTTTTTCTATATATTTTTAGTTGTCCAATTAATTTCTTTCTATTTTTAGTAGAGACGGGGTCTCGCTCTTGTTCAGGCTGGTTTTGAACTCCTGAGCTCAAACAATCCACCCGCCTCGGCCTCCCAGAGTGCTAGAATTACAGGCATGAGCCACCATGCCCAGCCCTCACCACAATGTCTTGAGACAGGAATTTTTACACCCATCAAGGCTCAAAGAAATTAAGTGACTGTTAAAACTTAGTAAGTATCCAGAATCTAGACCTTCTAGCACAAAACCTGTATCTTTATATATAATACCATACTATTTTTTAAAAACATGCAATTTCAGAGTGAAGACTCAGGTTTGATACAAAAACCCATCATCGTGGCTCTGAAATTCCAAAATTCCATCTTAGTAAATGTGCCACTTCTACTCTTTCCAATACTTTCTTCCCTTATCCCAGACCAATAGGCATGTAGAACTTTTCCATCCAGATTAAAACCTCTTGCTGAGACTGCCCTGAACATAGTCCTCATACCTGTAAAGCTCATGTACTTCTGGCTGTTGGAGGTCTTCTTAGAGTTGTAAAATTCCAACACATCCAATACAGCCTGTGGGTTTTTCTTCTGCTCGGACTTAGTGATATTTGATGTCTGAAGCAAGCGGGCCCACTGTTCCGGCATCCCCTAAAAGAGAGACATGCAAGGTTATAAGGAAGGCACAGTCACAGAGCCTGTTACCAAGCCTGCCACTTAGCAGATGTTTATTTAAGGAATGGAGATTAAAAAGCTTCTCTGGGTACAATTCTGGAGATGATGAAAGTGTCCCTCTCACGAATGCAAGAAGAATGTAATCAGGGTCTCAGACTAAGATAGAAGCATCAGGAAGATGAGAAAGAATTGAATCTAACAGTACACAGCCAGAACTCTAAAAGATCAAAGGCCTTTCTGTTAAAGGACTTACTGTAAACTCCCCTGTGACTGCATCAAAACCGACATGAATTGTGTGCTCAAAATCTGAAGGAAGAGAAATCTCTGGCCGTTCCTTCTCCTTCTTTTTATTTGCTGTGAGAGAAACAGGGAAAAGGAAATAAAAAACAAGGACATTATTTAGTTTTTAGGCTTATTTTAGCTCTTATGGAGCTATAGGCTCCTTTAGAGAGCAAGGTCTGTCTACTTCATATATGTATTTACAGAGCCAATTATAGACCTGGATTGGAATAGATGCTCAATGCATGTTTAAAGACTTGGTTTTTGTTAAAGTAAAGTAAGGGAGGAGCAGAACAAATATTTATTAGAGTTAATAGTCCTGGTTATCCCACTAATTAGCCAGTCAATATAGGGAAAGTCATCTCTTTTGTGAAGTCCTCCTTGATCTCTAGGTTACCCTCTCCTCTATTCCCACAGCATCAATAGAGTAATTTCATATTTTAAGTGTTTATCTTCCCTATCAGACTGAGCTCTAAGTACAGGGGCCATGTCCAGTTCATCACAGATTCTGAGAGGCTAGCACACACCTGGCACAAAATAGGTGCTCAGACAGTGAGTGAAGAAAGGAACAAATAACCAGACATCTACCTTAACTGGGCAAGGAGTCTATGCAACCTGCCTAAGACTCGTAAATTCTCTCCAGGGCAGGAATAATGTTTCATTTCATCAGCTCTGGCCCGACTTTCACAAAACTTGTTACTCAGCCCCTATGAACTCTGTTTTAAAACCCTGCTGTCTGGGAGCCCAGTACACTAACCAAAAGAAATTCCTAAGTTCTAACGCCTCCACAGACCCAGCATAATTCTGGTAAAATGTAGCAAAATGGCGGGGAGGCACAAGAAGTTTTAAAGTGCAAGATAGTTTTACTTCTACCTCACCATAGTACATAGTCCAGAATCTCTGTTTTCCCATTTGAACAATGAAGAGGATGGCCTAGATGATCCTAAGGGCGCTTTCAGCTCCTACATTCTGCGACTCCATGAAAACAGGAAGATGCACATTCTCAAAGCTGTCGATTTCTTCCTGAGACAGCATCCCAATTCTTAATGGGTATTTCATATATATTAATATTATCTCATACAATCACCACAATCCTGAGAGGCAATTTTTACTTGCAGATTAGCAACCTGAAGAATAGACTTGCCTACAATCATTAAGTAATTGAAATCCAAAAGATCTAGCTTCAAAACCCTTTATATTCCACTTTAACTCCCCTAAAGAATTTCAAGTTGAATTAAGAAAACATACTGTAGTATAAAAAGAAGCAATGTTAAGAACTTACCACATATATCTAACATGACATACATTACTTTCCTTCATTCTTACAATCCTATGAGATAAATATTACTACTATCATTTTACAGATAGGAATAATTTACCCCTACAGCTGGTGAGAGCTAGGATTTGAACCCAGGTCTGATTCCAAAGGTTCTTTCTTCAGTATCTTTTTAAAAAATGATTATGGGTACATAATAGTTGTACATATTTACATGATACATGTGATGTTTTGATACAGGCATACAATATATATTAATCAAATCAAAGTAATTGGGGCATCCATCACCCCAGAGTAACTGGGGTATCTTAATAAGAACTATTTACCTACATGTGAATTGTTAGAGTTTAAGCTATTTATGTGCTTGGCAATTTCCCTTCCAAAAGTAGCTGCTTTGAGAAAGAGAAGGCTAAGACTTATACCAGGGCCCCAAGTCAAGCAGTCATTTATGACATAAGTCCATCTGTCTTCCTCATAGCTAGAATACACGGGACATGTAGCAAGGCTTTGGAACTGCTTTTTTTTCCAAAGTGCTTTTTGTTTTTAAATTCCCTCAGATCTAATCACTTAAAAGGTTTTAGGGAAGTACAACTATATTAATGTTTTATTTAGACTTTTATATTTTATATCTATATATTTTTATGTATTATTTCTCTTATATATTATTAATATACTATATAATATATCATAGGCATGGACTGTCAAATACAGGAGGAACTTTAGTAATGGAGACCCAAAGAGAGAATGGCTCAGAGGATGAGCAGTTTATAGAAAAGAGCTCCAGGGAAATGAAGTCATTTAACACATGAACACACTGGGTAATGCTGAAGTCAGCTCTGCTTCTACTGGCCTGTGACCTTTGAATATACTCCATATATTTCCACCACCAAGTTTTCGCTCCCTTTTTCTCCTCCTTATATGGAATGTTCTGCCTCTCATTCTCTCTGTCTCAACCATCTTTTAAAAACTGGCTCAAGTCCCATTTCTTCCAGGAAGGATGTCCTGACCTTCCCTCTCCCTGTGAATCCACAAGGCACTGAACTTGCTACAACATTATACATCTAGTCATTTCCTGTCTTATATGATTCCTTGCTATTTTTAAGATAAAATGCAAGCTAAAATGCAAGCTTCTTGAGGACCAAAACCATAGCTTCTAATTACAACCAATATACTTCCAAATCTCAACCTAGCACAGAGCTTACTAAGTTCAAAAACATCCTAGAAAGTATTAGGAAGTACCTTGGAGACCATGTAATTCCACTCCCTGAGGAAAGAGGCCCTGAGAAGTAAATTGACTTGTCCTGATTCATGGAGCACATGGTTCTAAGACTCAGTTCACCTGGTCATGTATTTTATCCTTCATTATACTCCCAAGCCCTACTGACTGATTTGACTGGAAGTACCTACTGACTGGAATTAACAGTTTAACAGACCAGACCTAGGGTTCAAAAACAGGAAGAGCCTGGCTGAAGTGGGAAAAGAGGGAAGCAGAGGGAAAAGGGAAATATCTAGCTGACAGGATTTAGCCTGGGTGCTGTGCAATTTAGGCTGAGTACTCACCAGGTGGGGACCATCAGCAGGAAACAGTGTTCCTGAGGCAGGAATGTAGGAAAGAAATGGAGAAACCACACAGTCCCCGAGTCACTTGGAACTCAGTCAATCCCTTCTTGGAAGTAACAACCGCCTCCCTCTCATGTGCATAGCCTTCACAAAGCCCATTCACAGTCACTGGCTCCTCACAACAAACCCAGCAGCTAGACAGCATGGATCTCCATTTTATAGCTGAGAAGACTGAGGTCAGGGAATTAAAAGAAATCTCTGTTAGTGGGAGGAATCTTGGGCTAGGAGTCAGAGAAAGAAGGATTCAGTATTATCTTTGCTATTAATCTACTACGTGACCCTGGGAAAGTCACTTTCTCTGAGTTTCAAGTCCTCAATCTGTACATAGGACAATGATCCATGCTCAGAGTGTAGATGAAGGTAGGTAATAAACCCCTTTCTGGAGAATATAATACCTGAAAGAAGAAGTCATAAAGGATGATTAACAGTTAGCCAGGTAGAGATGGGGAAGGGCATTCCAGAGAGAAACAGAATAAGTAAAAGCCAAGAGGAGTAAACAGTATAATCTTTCTCCCAGATTTCTACCTGCCCAGCACATCAACCAAATTTCATAACCTCTTACTAAACATGTAATCTGAGCTTGAGATTGGGAGGAAATACAATGAAGAAAATAAGCAAACTAAAGATCCTGATAATCCCATACCCCAAAGGCTGCAAACCTCAGTCCCCCTGGGAGTACCGCTTTTGAAACAAATTTTTTATGATGACTAGAAGTATAAGTCTGGAGGAATCTGATGAAAAGTATGTCTGTACAAAAACTTGTATGTGAATGTTCATAGCAGCATTATTCATAACAGTCAAAAAGTGGAAACGACCCAAATGTCCCTCCACTGATGAATAGATAAAATGTGGTATATCCACATAATGAAATATTATTCAGCTTTAAAAAGAAATAAAGTCCTGGTCCATGCTACAATATGGATGAACCTTGAAAATTTTATGTTAAGTAAAAGAAGCCAGTCACAAAAGGCCACATACCATATAATTCCATTTATATGAAATGTCCAGAATAGGCAAATCTATACAGACAGAAAGTAGATTAGTGGTTGCCAGGGGCTGGGAAAAGGGAGAAATGAGGACTGGGTATGGGGTTTCTTTTTAGAGTGATGAAAATGTACCAGAATTAGATAATTGTAATGGTGGTACAATCTTGTGAATATACTAAAAACCACTGAATTGCACATTTTAAGATGGTGAACTGTATGGTATGTGAATTATACCTCAAATTTTTTTAAAAAGTAAATATAATTTACTATATTAAGAAAATAAAGGAGAAAATACAATCAATTCAATTAATGCAAAAAAAGTATTTGCTGAAATGTGATCTCAATCATGATTAAATACTCTTAGTAAACTAGGATTACTTAATCTAATAAAAGCTAATTACCAAAAACCCTGGAGCAAACATAATACTTCTTGTGAAATGTTGAAAGCTTTCCCTTTGAGACCAAAAACAAGAGAAGGCTATGCCCTATCACCACCTGTATTCATTATAGAACTGAAGGTATTAGCCAGTGTAATTAGGCAAAAAAATGAAGTAAAAGGAGGAGGATTAAGATTACAATTTACAGATAATGTGCTCATGTACATGAACATAGAAAATTCAACTAGGAGAAAAAAATCTTCATGCCTTAAAGTAGGCAAAGATTTCAAAAACAGAACAGAAAGCATTAGAAAGGAAATAAATGTGACTATATTAAAATTCTTTCTTTTCTTTTCTTTTTGAGACAGAGTCTTGCTCTGTTGCCTGGGCTAGGGTGCCACAGCGTCAGCCTGTTCAAGTGATCCTCCTGCCTCAGCCTCCTAAGTAGCTGGAACTACAGGTAAGCACCACCATGCCCAGTTAATTTTTTCTATTTTTAGTAGAGACAGGGCTCACTCTAGCTCAAGCTGGTCTCAAACTTCTGAGCTCAAGTAATCCTTCCGCCTTGGCCTCCCAGAGTGCTAGGATTATAGGCATGAGCCACTGTGCCTGGCCAACTATATTAAAATTCTATCAGACATCACAACAAGCATCTATCTAAGATACCATTAAGGGCACAGTAGAAGATATTTATAACATATATAACTGACAAAAGACATACATCTAGATAAGAATTCCTACAAGTCAACAAGAAATATTTTTAAAATGGGCACATGAATTGAAAAGGCACTTCACAAAAAAGGATAACCAATTGGCCAATTAACACATGAAAGGTTGCTCAAGCTCATTAGTCATCAGATACCACTCTGCACACACCAGATGGCTAAAATTAAAGACTGGTAATACTAAGTGGTGATAAAGAAGTGGAATGACTGGAATTCTTAAGGACTGTTGGTAGGAAAATAAATTGAAACAACCACTTTGAACTTTTGGTATTATCTATTGAAGTTTAACATGAGCATGTCTATGCCCAGTAATTTTACTATGTATATAAAACCTACAGGAATGTGTGTACACATGTATCAAGACATGTACAAAAGTGACCAGAAAACATTATTCATAATAGTCTATTACTGAAATCAACCCAATATTCAATAGAACAATGGAAAATATTCCTATGAGAATATTTATACAGCAATATTATACAGCAAGGAAAATGAACTACAGCTATACATAAAACCATGGATAAATCTTATCAATGAAGATTTGATCAAAATGAAGGCTGACAAAAGAATATACATTGTGTGATTCTATATATGTCAAATTCAAAAACAGGCAAACTCATTTATGATGTTTATCTTTGGGAAAGAGAGAGATGTTAGTGCCTGGAAGGGAAAATACAGGGAGCTTTTGAGGGGCTGGTAATATCCTATTTCTTGGTCAAGGAAGTGACCACATAGATGTGGCCATGGCAGTAATTCACTGAGTTGTACATTTCTGAAGTATACAACTTTCTATGTAAGAGTTTAAAATTCAGTGGAAGAACCTATAAGAATCATGGTTCATGAGCTATATGTGATCTTACAGAGCACTTAGTCCAACTCAATTCATTTTGTGGATTAGGAATAAATTAAGAAATTGAAGCCCAGAGAGGTTCAATGAGTTGTTCAAGGTCACACAACAAATAAAAGGGAATACTACAATAAGAACCAAAACTATTATAAAGCATCTCTCCCTTAGAAAATCTTGAACACGGTCAAGTGCAGTAGCTCATGCCTGTAATCTTAGCACTCTGGGAGGCCAAGGCAGGAGGATTACTTGAGCTCAGGAGTTTGAGACCAGCCTGAGCAAGAGTGAGATCCTGTCTCTACTAAAAAAAGAAAAATTATCCAGGCATCATGGCACACACCAGTAGTCCTGGCTACTCAGGAGGCTGAGGCAAGAAGATTGCTTGAGCCCAAGAGTTTGATGTCACAGTGAGCTACGATGATACCACTGCACTCTACACAGGGTGACAGAGCAAAATTCTGTGTCCAAAAAAAAAAAAAAAAAAAAATCTTGAACACATAGTTAGTCACCAAATCTAACCCCTAGTATATCATATGTATATCAATGTTTCCAATCCTTGTTGACAACAACCATGTAAGTGAATTAGGAGGACATCAAAGGAAAAGGGGAAGAAAGGAAAAGAAAGGGAAATGGGAAAAGGTTAGAATATAAGAAAAATAAAGAGTATCTGAGATTTAGTTTTAAGAGGGTAGGTTTACGTTTTTGGCCTCAGTTTCAAATATATTATTTGTCCCAGAGGGCCAGGCCTATAACCAGAGCTTAGAATCCTGCTCCCACCATTACAAAGAACTCTTAGTGACTTCCTAGGAAAGCTGTCCTTGGGTCTGCTTAGTTTCCGTACACAAAATTATTTAATCTGGCCTTCCCATTACCTCTGTCTAAACCAACAGGAAAAGCAGCCTATATTTAGGGAGAGAAAGGGCCATTCTTTAATCCCATCTTAGAAGAACCCTATTAAGATTTGTCATTTTATAAATCGCCTAACAACTCTGAAGTTTTAATCACAGATTCCAAGCAAAAATAATGACTGCAAGCAATAATAAATAATGAATGATTACCACTAAAAGTACTACCAACTCTTAAAAAGACTGCAGTTTATACAATACTTTCAACAATTCTATGAGATAAATATTATTATATGCCCATATTACAGGTAACATAACTGGCTAAGAAGAGTAGAACAATTTACCAAAGTTCACAAAGTCAGGGAAGGGCAATGGTGATAACCTTAGTGCTCAAATTCCAGTATAGCTGCTTCTGTATGTGCTGTGCCTTCCTCATGTTGCAGACTAAGTGAATATTCCAGGGAGTGGTAGAATGAATGCTATAAAATGCAAGTTTGTTTTAAATAGGTTCAAAGGCCCAGCCAGTTCTTTCTACTGAAAGCACTAGTCTGAACAACTCTAAGCTGGGAGACTTCAAAAACTATGTAATGTCTGAGAACTTAGAAGACTAAAAGAGCACAGTTCAGAAGTCAAGAAACATTGGTTCAAATTCAGACTTCCGTGAATTGCAACTGTGCAGCATGTGACTTTGAGCAAGTCACTAACTCTAAGCCTAAGAGTGGTGAACAGCAGAAAGGTTCTTGGAATCACAGAGAGGTCCATTTCAGCTCTGCCATTCCCTAGCTAGATAACCTTGGGTAAGTTATTTAGTCACTGTGAACCTCAGTTTACTGTCTATAAAGTAAAATATTTATTTACCTGAAAGATAAACTGGTATACTTCACAAGTATCAAAGCTCCTAATATAATGTGTGATACCTAACAAGCATTTAATAAATAGTAGCTGGGTTATTGTTGTTACTATTTTATTGTTATTACTATTTCATTATTCCTATTTGTTATTACTATTTTTTATTACTGTTTTTACTATTTTGAGGATCAACTAAGTTAAAGAAAAGTATGTGCTTTGTAAACTAAAGAGATTTACAAATAGGAGTTATCATTAATATAAGAAACTGTCAGAGCAATGTTTTTCAATCTACTCATTAAGACAGAGAAACTGCTTAAGGAGAGAAAGAGATAAGAAACATCCTGATTTCACATATCTAAAGATCTCAGACTTGAGGAAATAAAGTGGGAAAAGAAGCTTGCAACCTCTCCCATCTGAATTTTAACCCTATTTTTGGCTGGCCCATTAGGATTTCTGATAGCATGGGAAATGAGGCTGACACAGCAAAATCCCATGTTTCAGTACAGCCATCAAAGTTTTAGCACAAATCATTGGCCTTATTTTTTTAAAAATTATTTTTAAGCAGCACCTCTCATTGGCTCAGCTGAGCTAATCTGAGCTCAAGGCAGTAAAACGTTCCAAACTTGGAGAGATAAACACTGACATAATCCAATGTTAAAATTAACTTTGCTAAACTCTTCCCAAGCTCAGAGAATTCCACTTTGGTTGTGAAAATGCAGCCAGAAAAAGATTTCAAACTGAATGCTGCAATACTTCTTAGAATAAACCAAAGGCTCCAGATTCTAACCACAGGAACCAGGCTTTCCCACATGAAATTCTGCAACTCAGCATCACCTATTATAAGCTCTCAATTACAGCTTCTTTTCCAATCATTCATGCATCCCCCAGGCACACATGGAGGCCATGCTGGAGGTCAGCATTAGGCAATGCCCAAAGACATTCTACCCACTGCCAGCTCAGATCTCAACCGCTATCGCAACTCACAGAGAACTCTTCTTTCTCGTCTCCCAAATCTCCCTAAAAACCCAAAACTACTCCTCTAGAAATTCTAACTCCAAAAGTCTGGGTAGAACCCAGGCATCCATATTTTTTAAAAGCATTATGAGTGAGTCGTATGTGTATGTAACATCTAAGAACAACTAAGAGAGATAATATGTTATGATGGAAAAGATAATTTAGGAAGACTTAGTTCTACACTTATCCCTGCCACTTGCCAACTGTGAGACCTTGAACAATTTACTTTTCTCTAAACCTTGGCCTCCCCAATGGAAAATGAGTTGTTGAAGCTATCAAATAAAATAAATGTGGTTTCCATTAAAAAAAATTAAGAAATCTCATATTTGTATTAGGTTTTACAATTTAGAAAATGCTTTTACATCCGCTACGCCAAATGACAAAAGCCTGCTCATGATATAAGGTGAATGGGAATTATGATTATTCCCACTTTAGAGGTGAGGATGTTGGAATTAAAAGAAATTAAAAAAAATAAATCACAGAGTTAACAAATATCGGAGGCAGAACTCTATATACGTTCTCTTAAGTCCAGTTCTAGACTGTAACTTTATGCAGCTGGTATAAATTCTCAAATCCTATATGAAGGGTATACCACTTCGAAGACTGTCAACACTGCTTGTGTATCCTGCTTGGACTTAGCTGAGTAGCTTGCTGGTTGAACAAAGACTCCAAACAAAAGGAAAAACTTCAAACGTATTTTATTTTGATGTACACATTAATTATAGCCATCAAGGGTCTTAAAGCAAAGGTGTAAAACCTATGTGCCCAGGGCAAATATAGAAAATCTATAACTAAAGGATAAAAGAAAGAATACTAGATCATTTTGAAAAAACTTTTTATAACTCTGTTTTCTACTTCTATGCTTTCAACCTATAGAGATGCAGCTTTGATCTTGAGGCTGTAAGATTTATTTTCAGATCAGATATTTAGCCTAGGGTTACTCAGCTAGGATTTCTAAAAGAACCTCTGGGTCTACAGCTCTATCACTGATTTTAAAGTATTTTACAGTGACCTAGTTTCTTTTCATCTATATAGACAAGCCTGATTCAACCATATCTTTGCAATATCTCATTTATGTAATTATAGGATTTCAAAGCTAAAAGAAACTGTACATGTCCACTGCCCTGACTCTCATTTTTTAGATGAAGGTACTAAAGTCTACAAAGAAGTAATTGACCCAATCAGGCAGCTAATTTGTGGGAGAACCAAGACACATCAGCACATAAGATTGTCCCTTCAGTTCCCAATGATATCCGAAGGTTCTGCTTCCATTTGCTGTTTCAGGCAGGAATCTTCCTTTTCAAAAAGCAACTTTATTGAAATGTAATTTACATACCATAGAATTCACCCATATAGTATACAATACAATGGCTTTTAGTATATTCACAGAACTTGGCAAACATCACATTTTTATCACTCCAAAAAGAAATTCTGCCCCTCTTGGCCATCATCCCCTAGTGCCAACTGCCTCTCCCCCTCTGCAGCCTTAGGCAATCACTAATCTACTTTTTGTCTATGGATTTGTCTATTCTGGACATTTTCTATAAATGGAATCATGTAATATGTGATCCTTTGTGACTGGCTTGTTTCACTTAACATAGTGTTTTCAAGGTTCACCCATGTTGTAGCATGGAACAGAACTTCATTTCTTTTTGTTGCCAAATAATATTTCATTGTATGGGTATTCCACATTTTATTTGTCCATTCATCAGCTGATGGTATATTTGGGTTGTTTCCACTTTTTGGCTATTATTAGTAATGCTGCTATAAATATTCATGTATAAGTTTTTATGTGGATGTATGTTTTTATTTCTCTTCAGTGGAACTGCTGGGTCATATGGTAACTCTATGTTTAACCTTTTGAGGACTGCCAGACAGACTTTTCCACAGAGGCCGCACCATTTTACATTCCCACCAACAATTATGAGGGTTGCAGTTCTTCCACATCCTCCCCAACACTTGTTATTATCCATCTTTTTTATTATAGCCATCCTCGTGGGTGTGAAGCAGTATCTCACTGTGGTTTTGATTTGTATTTCCCTGATGGCTAATGATTTTGAACATCTTTTCATGTGTTTATTGGCCATTTGCACATCTTCTTTGGGGACATGTCTATACAGATTCTTTGCCCCTTTTTTAAATTATTTGTCTTTGAGTTATTGAGTTGTAATAGTTCTTCATGTATTTTAGATACAAGTCCTCTTTGTAAGACATAAGTTGAGAAAATTTTCTCCCTTCTGTGGGTTACTTTTTTACTTTCTTGATGGTGTCCTTTGAAACACAAAAGTTTTTAATTTTGATGATGCCTATTAGGTAAGAATCTTATATCCTTCCTAGTTTGAGTCAGCAAGAACAATTTAAACTTTTTAATTTAAAAAGTCCTTTCGCTGTATGAACTTGGGCTGAAAGCCTACTTATATATAGAGATCAAGAACATTGGTTGATAAAGTATAATATTAATAATAAATACAAACCTAAATTGAGGGAAAAACAAAGTGGCTATACATGTGAGAGAAGGTTTCAGGGCAGGGTAACACTGCCTACATCACACCCCCTATACCTAGGAAGTTGGCAGCTACTATATAAATGAATCAGCTAGGAAATAAAAGTTAAGCACCTTACTCATATCTCTTCTATCCAGACCCCATAAAGCCCACAATGAAGGTGAAGTAGAAGTGATAAACACACATAAAGATACAAACCCAAAATACTCATTAAAAGTCCTCAGTGATGCAACAAATATTTACCATATATGAGATGTGCCTACTAGATACCTCAAATGCAACATGTCTGAAGTCATCACCTTCCTCACTCTCCAACCACCAACCTCCTAATTTGTTACTTCTTCCTGTGTTCCCTATTTGGTTAACAATACTACCATCTACCATTTCCCCTGATCTGTAGTAATACAGAGGTGTTAGTCTGTTTTGCCTTGCTATAAAGGAAATATTTGAGGCTGGGTAATTTATAAAGAAGAGAGGTTTACTTGGCTCATGCTCCTGCAGACTGTACAAGCACGGTCCCACCATCTGCTCCTGGTGAATTAAGATGGAAAGCAAAGGGGGAGCAGGTGTGCCACATGGCAAGAGAAGGAGCAAGAGGGGGAGAAGGAGGGGCCAGGTTCTTTTAAACAACCAGCTCTCACAAGAACTAACAGAGAGAACTCACTCATACCATGGGGAGGGCATCAAGCCAGTCATGAAGGATTCATCCCCATGACCCAAACACCTCCCACCAGGCACCACGTCCAACACTAGGATCAAATCTTAACATGAAATTTGGAGGGCAAATATCCAAACCCCAAACCATATCAGTAGTTATATTTTTTCTTTTTCTTTTTTTTTTTTTAGAGACAGAGTCTGACTGTGTTGCCCAGGCTGCAGTGCAGTGGCCCAATGATAGCTCACTGCAGCCTCGAATTCCTGGGCTCAAGCGATCCTCCTGCCTAAGCCTCCAAAAGCACTGGAATTACAGGTATGAGCCACCACACCTGGGCTAGTAGTTATATTTTTCTACAATGTGAGATATTTTCTGCAATTCACCATTGTGCTTGTTGTATTTGCCCTGTGGTTTCAGAATCCCAATTCTGATTTTATCATGTAGTCTACTAGCTATGCCTCCCAGTCTCTATTCATCAACAAAGCAGTAAAGAGAAAGAAAACTAACATTTGAGTACCTTCTGTGTGGAAGGTACTGTATTGGGAACTTTGCATATAATCTTCACAACCACCCTTTGAGATAATATCTCATTTTTAAAGATAGGAAACTAAGGGTAAAGGAATTAACTGAGCTTAAGGTCACTAGGCTGGTAAGTGGTGAACCAGGTTCATCTGAATCAGAAGCTCATGATAACTATTTACAGACAGAAAGCCCATTTCTTCAGTACACTACAAGAACAGGGACCTACTAAAAAAAAAAAAAAAAAAAAGAACAGGGACCTGCAAGCACACAGAACTTTCAGATCAACCGCCACTTAAATTAACATTTTTGGTGTCAAACAAAAGTCACCTATCCATGTTGACACCAAAACCTCTACTTCACTACCTTGTCCATAAGGATCTCGGTGACTTTTTTCAGATGCACTGTTAAAATCCTGATTACTGTTCTAGAAGTTTTATCAACAAAAAGGAATTGAAGCTGCCCAGTATGACTTATTCATAATGAACTCATGCTGAGTCCTAGTTATTTCTGCTTCCTTTTCTCAGCCATTACTTGCCATTCTTACTGATATATAATCCCCAAATCTGGGTGTGGGACCAGGAAGTCTGAATAAATAAGAAACAATCAAGATTTTGGAAAGAAGATATCCCAAATGAAACTAATTTGGAAAACAAATTTTTTATAAATAAAGATAATTCAACATTGCTTTATGATTTCATACACAAGTTTAAGAATTTAAGTAAATAAATGAATGGCTTTAGATTGTCCCAAATCTGGCAAGAGCATAATTATTCTCTTAGAATTTTGCTCAGATATACTTAGTAAATTACAAAAATGGGTCTATTTTCCATTTGGCTTCAGCCACTTTAGGAAGAAAAGACAAGGGAAATATTTAACAAGAGAAAAGTCATTTAAAAAAATTAAGACACGGAAGGACAGATCTTTTATCTAGATTACCAAAAAAAATATTTAAAATTTTTTGCATACAAATGAGAAAGAAATGAAATACTGTACTTTTATCTCCCGGTAAGATGGATCGGTAAAATCGGTCCTTCTTTTTCTTCTCTTCTGGGTTTGGAGGCAGAGGTTTGGAACCGTGGTTGAGGGTTCCAGCATCTTTGCTGCCAGCTCCAATCATAGTGCTGGTGTTTCTCATTGGAGGGGCTGGGGGTTTGTCTTGAATGTCTAGGCCGTTATTTGACATTGTCAGTGCCACCAGCAGCTACTGGAATCAGAAAGAACATAATAATTCTTTTATTATTTTTGAGCAAAAGGAAATACATGTTAAAAAGATTTAAAGAATACAAATTACAGAGCCCTTCCTTCAGAGCCCAACTCAAGCTCTTCCACTGCATACCATGAATATTGCTAGCCTATTCAATCAACAGTACTCATTGATGCAAATGCCTACTCTGTACCAAGCACTGCTGAAAATTCATAAGGATCTTGCTTTTCTCTGTATTCCCATATCTGAGACATTGGAGAGCACAGAAAATCCCCATGATGTAGCTGAAAGCAGAAATTGGGCCCAGCAAAAACTGTGAATCCCAGTACCACTTATTAACTTTAGAGAAATTCCTTAACCTCTTGAGTTTCATTTATTCATCTATATGAAGATTAAATGAAACTGTTAACAGCATTCCACATAGTAGGTAAGTTACACTTTCCCTCTCTAGAATGGATCATATATCAAGGGTTGGCAAAGCTGCTGTTTTTGTAAATAGTTTTATTGGAACACAGCCATATCATTCATTTATGAATTGTCTATGACTTTTTTTCACCTGCCACCAGCAGAGTTGTATAGCTGCAACAGAGAATGCATGCCCACCCACAAACCTAAAATATTTGCCATCTGGTCCTTTATAGGAAAAGTTTTCTGATTCCTGGGACTATATCATCTCTCTAGTATCTCCCTCTAAAATCCTACCTTGTTCTAAATATATGTTGGTCAATGCAATAACCATCCTGTCTTACATGGTGTTGCATATATTGGCAATCTCCAGTGCTTCTGAGAAATAGAAGGAATAAAATCTAAAAAAAAGGGGAGAAAATCCCTATCACATGCTACCAATAGTTTTAATGAAGAAATGTATTATTACCTTAAAATAAGTAAGTGTCCTTGACAATAGATAGACATGAATATATCCAGAGTTAAAAATGTCTCTCATTATTCTTCCATGCTACTGTAGAAATTATATCTTTAACCATGACTATTTAGAATATAAACTCCTTAGAGTTAAACACAACAGTGCTTTACAGACTAGCGGCTTCAAAAAATCAGCACGATAATCACCAAGAGCTTTTGGAAATATGGGTGGTCCTGGCTTGACCACCCCACCCCCAATAAACTTTGATTTAGTGTGGCTGGGTTAGGGCCAAAATTCTATATTTTGAAAATTAGTGATTCCAATGCCAGCTAGATTTGAGTACCACTGTTTTGGACATCAATTACTTAAAATGCTTCTAACAAAATCTATAGGAGTCTTTCTGACATTTTCTAATAAATGAAGAACTTACTGATCCCTTTTATACAGTTTCCTCCCCAATCCTTTCTCCAGGCGTCATCTGTAACCTTAAAACATACCACTCTTCTACTTTTAAAACCCTTCATTGACATCCCAGAATAAAAGCTAAAGTTCTTCAGCTTGCTCTCAGAGGCCCTCTATTATTTGATCTAGCCCATCCATCAGCCTCATTTCCCACCACTACCACTCCCTCTAATTCACCTTACACTCTAGCCACACCCAACTTCTTCAACGTCTAATGTACCACAGCTTTCACACTCTCATTCCTTTACCCATGCTGTTCCCTCTGCCTAGAATGCCAATTTCCCTATGCTCAAACTGTGTATTCACTTATACTTCAAGGCTTAATTCAACTGTTACTTCTTCCATGCACATATTTGGAAATATATTCTTAACCTCCAAGAATTTAGATGGACCCCCCCTCCCCCACCGCCATGCTCCCAAGGCAGTGGGTATTCTTCCAGGTTATCACGTTTATTTTTATTGTTATAATTGTTTAAAGGCATGTCTTCCCTGGGATGCAGAATGTTCCTCAAATATTGGGCCCAATTTTGTCATCTTTGCAATCCAGCAGTGCCTTGTATGGTATCTAACTCACAGTGAACTCAATAAATATTTTAATTAATTAAATTTTGTACAGGGATGTATATCTTGTCCTCAGGAAGTTTAGTACAGATGAAATTCAAGTTCCTTCACAATCTGACATTGACCATCCTTACAAACTAAGTCACCACACGTAGACACAGTCTATATTCAAACTATGCCTCAAAAATCTGTTCCTCTGAACTAGCAAAGTACTCTGTCTTACACACACACACACACACACACACACACACACACACACACACCACCGCCACCACCACCACCACCATACTTTCTGTCAATTATTTCTCCCTTCTCTGACTGATAAAAATCTTACTTATCCATCAAGGCCAAGCTTAAATCCCATTTCTTTGTATAATTAATTCATCCTGACCCACCTTTGGCAAACCAACTGTTTCCTTCTCTTTTTGAAGAAAAGAAATCAAGCGAGCAAGGACAATCTTGTTAATTTAAATTATCTCTGTGGGTAATGTGTTTTTTATCCATTTCTTCCAGTTTCACTTCCAAGATTTACCTTTGCTTTCCCTCCCAGCTGCAACCCAAGTCCCTTAGCTCCCCAAAGAGAGCTTTTACTTTGTCAGTTCTCAAATGTACCTTCCCACTCCCTGCTGCCAGTTCCAAAATTACACTCCCTACAGTCACCTGATACCCTAACCAAGCCCTTCCTTGCCTCCCAGGTCCTTCACTAACAGCTTCTTTGAATGTAAGTTTCAGGTCCACAACCCAGGATTATGCCAAGACTTCACCAAACTTCCCAATATAGGCTTTTCTTCCTTTCTCAGTCCTTTTACCATGTTTGGAGAATTCTCACTGGTAGATATTCACATTCAAAGAGATTCCATATTACTTAAAACCTAAAATCTGTTGTTTGAATCTAATATTTGAATCCTTTTACCACTTTCCAGCCTAGGTCATCCAGCCTATGCTTGAAAACCTCCAATGATAGGAAATCTATAATACCCAAAGACAGCCTATTCTATCTTGGGTCACCTCATTTAATGAGTTTTCATTTATATTAAGCTGTATCTATTTTATACTGCATTGCAATAATTTGTTTACACATTTGCCTCCCCCTTCACTCCTTTCGCCTGCTAGACTTAGACTGTGAACACCTCAAGAACAAAGTTCATGTCTTATGTATCTCTCAATTCCCAACACCAAGCCTGGCACAGAATAGGTAATCAATAAAGATTTTTGAACAAACAAACAATAAATGAACAAATAAATCAACAAGGGAAAAAATGACTTCCATCTGTTAGTACTAAATCCTATCTCTTAGAGCTATTTAGAAAAGTCTATTACCTCTTTCCCAGACAGCACTTTAGATACTTGAAATAATCTTGCAAGAACACCCCCAAAATCTATTTTCTCAATGCTAAACATTTTCAGTACCTTCAACTATATTCACAGCACACAATTTTGTGCTTTCTTGATCAAGCCCTTCAGAACTTACTTAGACTGAGGGTTTCTACCCTACTTTCCAGTTTCCCTGTAGCCCTCCAACTAGTCCTTTCCCATAGGGCCTTCACAAGTCTTTCTTCTCTTTACACTCATTGACCCCTCACTGGTCATTTTGTCCATCTATACTCAGCACAATAATTAGCACATGTTAAAACCTACACCATTTTAAACTTTGTTTATAGGAAAACAGGTCCAAAACATTAATCCTGAAAGGAGAAAGAAGAAACACACTCAACTCTTGCATACGGAGAGGAAACACATCTTAATCTTTGAACAGTCTCTGCAGGCCAAAGGTTCAGGAGGATGAGAAACCAATGCCTTCTGACATGCTGCAATATAAAGCTAGGCTTGAGGCCAACATTTACTCAGATGGCACCCTTCTATCCATTCTGGATGAAAAACAAGTACAACAGACAGAGAGAAAGATAGACTGAACACATTTTATCAATGTACCAGAGGCTCAGGGAGCCTAATAATTTATGGGCAACTAATTATACTGAAGTATGAATTATGAATCAACTGAATGGCTATACAATAAGTGCAGGATGACTGTGAGGTTTCAAAAGGGCCACTACTAGGGTGGTAATTTAAAAGATGACTGGAGTTAAGGTCAGGAGACCTGGGTTTAAGGCTTGGCTCTGCTCTTTATTAGGTATGGTCCTTACAGAAGTCCCATTGCCTATTTGGTGCTGCAATTTGATGTTTCCCACTGTGCAGTATCTGGACTTGACACTGGTCAAGAAGCAACCAAGGAGGAAAGGTACTTTGTGCCTCTTTTGGAGCATGCTATAAAAAGTGTAAAGGTACAGTGCTAGAGTAGAAAGAAGGGAAAGAAAACACTTTTCAAGTAGCCAATGTGTGTAAGGTATTTCACATACTGAATAAAAGTGGACAGGGATTCAGAGAAGGAATGTGTTCACCAACAACTACCTCTTTCTACTTTATTATCCTGGATTCCATAGCCACTGGTATAAAACAGAACCAAGTTAACCAAAGATTTTAAGATACACATAACTTCAAAGCCAGAGGCAACCCTCGAGGTCATCTAATCTGACCCCCTCATATTACAGGTAGGAATATTGAAGTCTAAAGTGTAAGAGGAAATTGCCTAAGATCACATGGGAATTTATAGGTAGAGCAGGGATAGAACCCTCTTTAAACTGATAAAAATTTTACTCATCCTTCATGGTGAAACTCAAACCTTATCTTTAAACTCTCTGCCAAAGGATGTTCCAACTAAACTGTTCTTGAGGTAATTCTAGACCCTTTGTACCTTTTCTGACCTGAATTGTGCTATTTCTGATTTATGTTCAGGTCAGTCAAATCTAGCCTATGACAAATATAAAAATATATGCACATTTGGGTTTGACTTGATTAACATTTACTAAATGTCTACTGTAGGCTAAATACCAGAAAAGATAAATGAATTTCTGCTCCTAAAATTAAAAAAATATAACATAAACACAGGGTACATAATTAAACACATATGAAAGTTACGTACACCTTTTGTTGCAGTTGCAGGTCTTTCATTCAAATACAGTTCAAATCGATAAACTTACTGAGTTACATACAAGGTGCTATGCGAGAAACCAGGAATAAATAGCTAATAGATAGATACATAGATAAATAAATAAGACATGACCCGACCCTCATAGTCTAATAAGCAAGAGGCAGAACCTAGAAAACCACAACTGTGAATAGTGCTGTAGAACAGCAGAAACAGCAAAATATCCAAACACACAGGCAGGATAGACTAAACTGAATTGGAGTGATCCGTGAAGTTTCACAAAATAGGTGGTATTAAGAGCAGTGGCTTAAAGAATAAATAGGTCCCCTGTGAGCTTTTTTTAAAGCTCACCAGTGCTGAAGTTTTATACCAGTGCTAAAGTACTTAGGAGGAAGTATACTAAAATCTGCAATGTACTTTGAAATGCATTTATAAAAAAAAAGATAGATTAATGAACATAGGGATGTGATATAATATGCATGTCAATATACAATGGATGTGATAAAGTTAGTACATGAAAATGTTAATGGTAGAAGAATCTAAGTTGTGGGTCCACAGATATTCACTATAAAATTCGTTCAATGTTTGAAATTTTTCCTAATAAAATATCAAGGCAGAAAACACAAATGCTTAAGCTCTACTCCCAGAGTCTCTGATTGAATTGGTCTGGGATAGGCCAAGCACTGGTATGTGTATAGTACCTGACCCAAAGAAAACAGACAATAAATGAATAAATAACTTTGATGAAGAAAGATGATGGCAAATATACCACAGAACACCATAAACGTGAAGTACAGTGTGGCAGAATGTAACATAAAGTGGAAGACTGAAAAAGTGGGACACTGCAGATCACAGCAGGCCTTTTATAGTCTGCACCACATACAAGACTAGTCAGGAAAAATGGTTCCTTCTATGCAGTTCTAGAGCTGGGCAATAAATGCCCCATGTTAAAAATAAAAGATGACACATCTGATTAAAAACCGAGGCTGTGGAGAGATGGCGATGAGAAAAGAGGTGTTGCCTGTAGGAAGATACCAGCTGCTATCCATCTGCATGGAGAAGTTCATGATGCCTTGAGCTTACACAGAGGGACTTTGAGGTTCAGAGAGTTCACTAAACCGCCTAACAGAGTTGCTGAAATTCTAAGAAACAGTTTCCCTGGAAAATCTTCAGGACTAACCATCTTTACAAATAGGATTTTGGCCGTCACTTGGGGCTGATACTTTAATAATCACTAACATTAGATTGCACTTTGGAGTTTACAGAAAACTTGGAAATCTATTTAGTAGATATCATTTTTCTCATTCTTTAATGTAAATATTTATTGATCACCTACTGTTTGACCGGCTATGCTAAGTGCTGGGAATAAAACAGTGAGCAAATCAGAAGAAGTAAAGTTTCAGAGATGCTGCCAGTTCCTCAGGGTCACAGAGCTAGTGGGCAGCAGAGGCAGGGACCTGAAATTATGTCTGTGTGGTGAAAGAACCACTACATCACACTTCACTGTTGACTCTAGAGGCAAAAGAATGGACTAGATAACCTCATATTACCTCTAGACAACGCGTCTGGCCATTATTCAAAACGAAGGAGGTAATGGAAGAAGGAATAAAACGTATTTCATACACTAATCATATTTCTTAGTTCAAGCAACCCACAGCAGCTGCAACTGGCATGACCAACAACCCCGGGGACTGGGGAGTACTGTATGCCCTTGACGTCTGGTTATGAGAATTTGATCTTTAATTAAATCATGCCAAGAGGTTTTCTTTGGCAGGGGACTGGAATGTCGCAGTCTTAAATTTGCTGAGGGATGTCCTTCTAACACGTCAAAGACACTCCCACTATGCAGCCTCCAGCCACATGCTCTGGTTTAGCAACAAGAAAGCAACTGCTGGAACAGAAAGTAGGAAAACTGTTGGCTGTTTCTGGGCTGTTAGAAAAGTGACTTTAATTTCTGATCCTCCATTTCCTATCTACTTCACAGAGTTATGAGAATTAAAAAGCATATATAAAAGCTCCTAGCATACTGCCTGGCACAAAACAGATGTCCAAAAAATATCTGTTCCCTTCTCCCACCTATCCTTATAGTTTCATCTCTACTTTTCCCTAAACTAGTCATTCCAGCTTAATATGCTTTCATGCTCTTAACTTTGCCCAGGCTGTTTTCTCTGCCTGAAATGTTTCAACTTGTCTGCCAAGCAAAGTCCTACTCATTCTTCAAGGCTCAACTTGACTCACTTCCTCTACGAAACCTTCACAGAAGCCCCCTTACCTTCACTTTCCCCCAAAATTTAATAGCATTTTATACATAAAAGTATTAAATGTATAGATGTATATGTAGCAATTTCCAAATTTCATATCAACCATAATGCATGCTTGTTGTCCTCACCAGGCCATGAATGACTCAAGGGAAAAAACTGAGTCTGTTTAATCTCTATGTCCCCAGCACTGACTCAGCACAGACCAGACCTGGTACAAAACAGGTAATTAGCAAAGGTCCACCGACTACGGCAGCCTGGTTTAGCAGAAAAAACATAGGAACTAGAAGGATCGTGAAGAATCGGCCACTTTCAAACTTTTATTTTATGGGATCGTGAAACCTATAGGGGTATGCAGTCTACTTAAGATCACTAAATGAAATAATTATAAAGACATGACTAGCCTCTGATTATTGTTTGTCTTAAAAACATGTTTTCTACATTAATTATAATTTGAGACAGAATAAGCAAGGGGCAGCACCTGGTAGGCTTCCTACAATTACAGAGGTATGAGAGGCTGCAAAGTGGCATAGAAAGGGCACAGGGATTTGGAATGAGAGACTTAAGTTCTCTTAGGCTGGCCCAGTACCTCCAGCCACCACCCCCATGAACACCTACACACCTCCCTCACTCCTACCACCCAGTTACTAGAGTTACTTGCAGAAACCAGTACATATAGGTTTTATAATCCTCTCTGTACCATCTTGGGGAATTCCTGACCTGTAGCTGAGGTTGAGTTACTCCCCACAGTTAAGGCAAACATTCAAATTTCAGCTTCAAACCTCCAGATCCCCCATTGGATGATCTGCACTGAGAAAACCTGAGGCCCTTACAATCTGAGAGATGGAAGTAACCACAAAGGCCACCTAATTCAACCTCCCAGGAAACACTGAAACCTACTGTACTGTCTCCTGTATGATTGACCTTCCAGCCAATTTCAGCCTGAGCATATCCTGTGATTTCCCACACTGCCACATGCTGCCTCAAAGGAATAGTTTCTCTTCAAGTGTTGACAACCATGGTATGAAAAGGGACTGACCTCCCTCCTCTAAAAGACAATCAGGACTAAGCCAATTAATCCTCCAGTGTCCATTTACTTCAGTCATCCACGATCACCCAAACGCCAACCTTTTCTGTAAACCCTCTAATCTGACCAAATTCCCCATCCAACTCCTAACTCTGGAGCCCTTCCACTATTTCTTCTGGAACTTCTCATCTGTCATTGGCTAACTCCCCTTTGCCTCCTTGCCTTAAAAGAAACCTGACTATCACCTGAAGAAGAGATTTCTCTAGCAGCCCTCTCAACTAGAGTCTGTTTTCTCTCTCACACCCAACCCTATCGGTGTTGTCCTTAATTTTCAGTGTCATTTCCAAATCATTTCTTTCCCTTTCTGTTGTAAATATCTATCTCTGTTTTCCTTTGAGTAGCTTCCACTGGCTGCTATCACCCATATTTACAGCCTAGTACTCACTTCCTGGTCACTCCCACTCAAAGGCTTTAGTTCCTGGTTCAGTCTTCTTTTGTATCCCTGCAGTCATCATTCTAGGTGACTTGAACAGCCACAATGATGATTTATCAACACGCTGACCACTCTATTTTCTGACCTCCAGTCCATGTTAGTCAATACTCCCATGATTACACCCTGGAGCTTATCACAAAAATGTGCAACAACTTCTATATTTAGAATGAATCTTATGTATTCTAAACACAACCTCCAACCTCCTATCCATGCATCTCACTTGCTCCTGAATTTCCACTATAATTCCTAGACTTCATTTTGAGCTCCAAAAAGCTATCCATCAGTCTCCCTGCCTTCACTTCTCTCTTTACCTAATCATAGTTTATCAAAACCACTTAAACATCAAAACCCATCAACCTGCTTCCCCCTTCTTCCCTTTCCAAAATTTAATTGGCAAAATCCTAATCCCAAATCCCTCTCCTACTGTCTCTATATTAGAGCAGCCTAATGTCCTAGAGAATATTATAAAACCTGGTTCACTGCTTTCACTTGAAAGTTATAATCACCTTCTGCTATGGTTTCAATGTGTCCCCCAAAGTTCACATTGGAAATTTAATCTTCAATGCAACAGTACTGAGAGGTGAGACCTTAAAAAGGTGATTAGGTCATGAAGGTTCTGACCTCATGAATGGATTAATGCTGTTATCATGGGAGTGGACTAGTTATCACCAGAGTGGGTTCCTGATAAAAAGGATGAATTTAGCCTCCTTCCCTTGTCGCTCTTGCTCTCTCATTCTTCCACCTTCCACCATGGGATGACACAGCAAGAAGGCCCTCACCAGATGTGGCCCCCTAGACCTTGGACTTCCCAGCCTCCAGAACTATAAGGAAGAAATGTCTTTTCCTTTGAAAATTACCTAGTCTGTGGCATCCTGTTATAGCAACACAAAATAGACTAAGATGCCTTCCTGCATATAATCACCTTGTCTCAAACTGGACTTCCCATTGACCCTGCCCTTTAGCTGATGATCTTACTTTCAATGAGAAAACAGAAATCTTTGCAGAACTCCATTTTCCTATTTCCAAGTCTATGTGTCTCTCTGCATCTGAACCCACGTTCTCCTTCTTCCTTCCATTTACAATAAAAGAAGTGTCCTTCTTCTCATCAAAAGCCATTCTCTCTTCTCCCTGTATTCCTTCACTTACACTGCCTCTCGCCCAGAATGATCTCCTCTTTCAGCTACATCAACCTTTTCCTCTCCATTAGATAAATTCAGTCATTCAACAAGTATTTATTGAATATCGGCAACATACCAGTACCAAACTAGTTGAATAAGACAAAGTCCCTGTGCTCATAGTTTATGGTCTAGTAAGAAAAAGAGACAGAGAAATAAGCAAATAAATATACAATTCCAAACCTATATGTGTGTGTGTGAATATGGGGAGCACGGAAGGTCTGGTACATAATAAGATAAGGTGATCAGAACAGGCTTCTCTGAGGAAGAGTCACTTAAGACTTGAATGAAATGAGAGAGCAAATAATAGCAGCATCTGGAAGAAGAGCATTTTAAGCAGAGGGAGCAATACGAATGTCTTAGATGAGAATACACTGGGCACACAGAAAAACAAAAGGCCAGCAAGACTAAAGTTGAATAAAGAAGGACAAATGTGGTAAAAGACTAAGATTAGAGACGTAACCAGAGGTCAGATTGTACAGGGCCTTAGAGGCCACAATAATAAATTTGGATTTTGTAGCAAGTGTGGGAAGACAATGAAGAGTTTGGAGCAGTGATCTGATTTACGTTTTTAAATAGACATGTCTGCGAGAAGAATAGGCTGCAGGGGAAACAACAAGTGGAGAGACCATTAGGAAGTTAGTACAATAATCCAGGTGAGAACTGATGGTGGCTTAGATGATTGGCAGCAGGTAGAGAAATGCAAGTCAAAAGTAGATAAATTTTAAAGGTAGAGTCAAATGGCTTATTTCAAGGTTGAATGTAGCATGTGATAAAAAAAGGAAATCAGGGGGATCTCTAAATTTTTGGCCTGACCTGAGAAATATTGGATGAATATAAACATGCTGTAGTGTCTCCTATTCAAACACACACACACACACACACCCTTCCCATCAACATCTTCCTCCAAACACCGCTTATTTCTTTGTTCCTCTTCATAGCATAGTTTCTCAAAAGAATTGTCTACTTAAACTATCTCCATCTGCTTCCTCCCCTTCTGTGTGCCAACTAACACTCTACCATTTCATCAATCATCCCCATCTTGCCAAATCAAATGGTCACTTTTCTGTCCTCATCTTACTCAATCTCCCAGCAGCATTCAAAATAACTGACCTTCCTTCTTTTTCAAATATTCCACTTTCTTGTCTCCTGGGGAAGCACACTTACCTGGCTTTCCCTTCTATCTTTCTGTCTACTCCTATCTCCTTTGCAGACTCCTTCTTCAGCTATCCTCCACATGTTCAAAGCTTGGAACCTTCTTTACCCATACGCTATACTCTCTCCTAGAGGATTTCATCCATTCCCATGGCTTTACACCATCAACACGTGATGGCCCAAATTTCTATCTCTAGCCCAAACACTCTCTTTCAGACTGATAACCATCTATTAGACAATTCTGCCTGCATTTCTCATCAATACTTCAAACCTAACATGACCAAAGGGAACTATTGGCTTTCACAGCATTTATCATAAATTTTAATTATATTTGTTTACTTATTATACATCTTCCTCAATAAATGGTAAGCTCATAAAGCAGCAATTAAGTCTGTTGTGTTTACCACTGTATACCTAGCAACTAAATAGGGCTTGGCAAAAGTAGGCACTCAGTAGACATCAAAATTTACTAGACCCTGTCTCTGCCCTCAAAAAATTCACAGACTAATGGAAGAGGCAGACACATAAACCACAATAACAATACAACAGGGTAAGTGCCACTATTAAATGGTAAGAGGAAGCACATAGGTGCTACGTGAATCCAGAAGAGGGCTCCTCAATAGCTTGGGAGTTAGGGAAGACTTTCTTGAGAAAGTGACTTCAGACTTTATTTTCACAGGATAAGAATAAGTATAGCTATTAAATACCTACTATATAATTATTATTTTCCTTTTTTATATATAATTGTTTTTAAGCTTTATAATAACCCTTCAAGTAGGTATAAATATCTTCCATTTTATATATGAAGCATAGAGAGATTAATAATCAGGTAACTAGAACCAGGATTTAAACTGAAGTCAACCTACTTTTAAGTCCTCCTTCCCCATCCCTTTTTTTTTTTGCTATATCATAAAAAGTCACTAAAAATTTTTTTATAATTGCTATCTGTTTGACCTTAAAACAAAGCACTCTTGTACACCTCTTGGCCTCCATTTTGACCATGGGGCTCAATTACCAGTCCCTAAAGCCTTCTCAATCTAACCCGCTCCTTTTCCTTTACTCATTGATGATTGAAGCTTAGTTTTAAACCAGTCATGGCAACCCTTTTAGGATACAGCATCAGAGCTTTTTCACAACTTGAAAATGCACTCAGGAACAACCACAATAACATCTGTACAGCACTTTACAAAGCATTTTCACACATTATTTCATCTGATCTTCACCAACCCTATGAGGTATTAAATCCCTATTCTACAGAGGCCTGTGGAAGTAAAATCCTAGCCTACCTCCATCTGGTTCTGGCCTCTACAGCCTGTCGGAAATTGAATTTAAGAAAATGGAGGGGGGAGGAGGGAAGAAAGAGATCAAATGACTCATAGAGGGTGCTCAGCACAGAGCCACCAAAGTGGCCTCAAGCCAGAAGTTAACAGGGATGAAGTTTGTTTCCCTTTCAAGGTAATGAGTATTTGGCCATGGCACAGTGACCTAACATAAGGAATTGTTCTTTTTTTAATCTCAGCAATACCTAGAGTCTAGCCCCAGAGGTAGGTAGAAAAGAGAATACAAGAGAACTTTGTACACTATATGCACACACAGAGTCAGAAGATAACATTGTATAAGAGAATAGATACCACCACTTTTAGGCAAGACTTGAGTTTAAGGCAGGGCATGACGGCTCATGCCTATAATCCTAGCACTCTGGGAGGCTGAGGCGGGAGGATCACTTGAGGTCAGGAGTTTGAGAGCAGCCTCAGAAAAAGTGAGACCCTGTCTCTACCAAAAATAGAAAAAATTAGCCGGGCATGGTAGTGCACACCTGTAGTCCCAGCTACTTGGGAGGCTGAGGCAGGAGGATTGCTTGAACCCTGGAATTTGAGGTTGCTGTGAGCTAGGCTGATGCCATGGTACTCTAGGCAACAGAGCAAGATTCTGTCTCAAAAAAAAAAAAAGACTTGAGTTTAGTCCCAGCTCTGTCACTAATTTGCTGAATCAAAGGTTCACTCTTCTGCATTATCGCAGCTCCTTATGCTTCCCTCTACAATACTTACACATGAGGTTCCACACTCCTTGACCTGCATTTGAGGGCAGCAACTGAGTCCAATTTCTATTTTGTATCCCCAGTACCTAGTACCATAACTAGCATAGAGTAGATGGTTCAGAGAATGTCCGATAGTGGATGCATACAATATTCAAAGCTTATTGTGTATATAACACATTCCACATTCTAATCTAGGTAGATGGTGCCAGTAAAACAGCAATCTTGTCATTCTCATTTCTGCTTTCCTTCTAATTCCCCCCACTTCAGGGAAACTGCTCAAGAAAAATTTGTTGAGTAGAAATAAACCAGTCCAAAAAGCCAGCCTTCCGAGGGGAAGAGAATTAACCTATACAGTTTCCTTTCCCAGACTATAATCTTTCTCTCCGCACCCACCGCTACCTCCAAATAACCCCTATCTTGCCTAGGCCACCCTCTTTTTCAAAAGACCACTGTCTTCTCCCCCAGTACACTTCTTTCTCCTCTCCCTCCACTCCATCCGTGCTATCCCCCTTCTTCTTCCTTGGGCTCACAAGTCATCCTCCTTTCTTCCAAGTCAGCAGTGCCGCACAGCTGCCAAAGAGTCTCTGGTCATCTCCCAGACACTCATCTCCCTAAAAGGAATTTGAGCTTCTGCCCAACCCTACTTAACACTCTTGCTTCCTCGCACTCTAGCCTTCAAGGTCCCCACTTCCCATCTTGCTTATTCCCTACTGGCCACTTGTTGCCGGTCCATCCCCAAAAAAGAAGGTGGGGGACAAATCCAGGAAGAAGGATTGCTTGTTGGCAGGCCCAAGGCAAGGCACAGAGGCAGTAAGGAGACAGACTGGCACTTGGGGAAGACACGATTTGGAGGTGAAAGCTAAAAGCAAGTAAATTAGGTAGGAAAAAGAATGTTTAGACCTCATAAACATCACTATAAAGGTCTCTGCAAACCCATAACCTAATAATGAGAAAGCTTAACCAGAAATTCTAAGAGGAAAAGAGAAGAAAGCATAACCAAGAAGAGGAGGATCCAAGAGAGGGGAGGAAAAACTGGCTGTAAAGAGGGAGAGATATGAAAGGGGAAGCATGAGGGGAATAGGAAGAAAGGAGAAAGTGGAGGTGGAAGAAGAGGTGTGGGGAGCAGGGCAGGAAAAATGATCAGGAGAAGGAAGTAAAAAGAAAAGTGAGGAGGGAAAGAAGAGGCAGAATCAAGAAAAAACCAGGGGGAGGAAGGAGGTCCAAAATAATCACACTAGGTTAGTAACAGGCCTGTCATGAGTTTCTTGGTGCCAGATAATAAAGAAGGAAAGAATTATAGTGATTAAGACATTACACAGCCGCAAGGTCTGTCATTAACTTGGCAGAGTAAGGAGGGGACTCTAGAGAAGACAGCCTAGTTTAAAAGCAACTTTATACCTAAAGATCAAAGAATTGGCCAGCTCAGAGAAAAACCATTAACATACCTTGACCTTCTTCTTTCCAACCCCACCTCCCTACACCTAACATACCTACACTCAACACTAAAATAAGCATCAGTATTCTCAGCTTCTGCCTTGCCCCTGAAGTCACTGGGTCCTAAACAGACCAGAAAAATGCCATTCAAAAGGCTGGCTGGCTGGCTGGCTGGCTGGCACACAGGATACCATGGTCTGCTTTCCAAATTCACCTCTTTCTCACCTATAGTGTTGAGAGGGGACATCTCTGCAGCCTGTTGTAGGACTTTAATCAGCTCACCTTTCCAAGATGGTCTGACAGCCTGGGAAAGCCAGAATTATAAACAGAATGTCAAGACCTTCACTGTACAAGTAAGGAAAATGAGGGCCACAAAGGATCCCTGAATAAGAGTAGCTTCCCAGGTCTCCTATCTCCCAGTTCACTTCGCTTCTTAACAGAGAAAGCCCCCAAGGTCCCAGTAGGCCAGCAGCTAAGCAAAGGCAGAGGTAAGCATCATGTTGGCCACCAAGCAGAAGGGTGCTTACAAAGGAGTGGAGTTCCTGAGCTGAGCAGTTCCCCAAAAGCTCAGCTTCCCCTTCACCCCTTTCGGGGCCAGAGCTCTGATTCCACTGAAGGCCTAGCCCTGCCTGGGCTCCTCTAAAGGTTCCGCCCTCAGCCCCTTTTCTCATTTAGGGTCCCTTAAGGTAAAGGGAATATAACGTGCTCCCCAAATCTACTGGACCCCGTGTCACCACTCCCCGAAAGCCAGCAGAGATCCCCCAGAACCCAGCCCAATTGGGAGAGCCCCTAGCAGGGCCGGCATTACCTGGTGGGGGGAACCGGCCCCGGCATCTCTGGCGATTGTTTCTGTCGCAGAGCAGCACCTCTCCCGGCCTGGCGGGATTCGCGCAAGGGCCCAGCTCCACCGGCTCTGCTCGACTTGGCTGGGCTGGGCTGGGCTGGGCTGGGCTCCCGGCGGCTCAGCAGCCCAGCTCCCGAGGTGCAGCACGATCGCGCCCTCGCAGGGCGACAGCGAAGGCGCCGCCTCAGGGTTGGCGAAGCAGAAGGGGCGGGGGAAGAAGGGAGGGAAGGAGGCGGGAGGAACCCGAGCGCTTCTCCTTTTTGTAAAGAAGCGCTGAGGGCTGAGAGAAGGATACCTTCCCGACGTCTCAGCTATTCTCCCCCACCCAGTCTCCACCAGAAGGTAATTTCTCTCTGGGCCCAGGCTTTCTAGGGCCTGTGAAAGCCCTGGATGAGCCCCAGAGTCAAGCAAGAGAACCAGAGATCCTCTGCACCTTAGTTTCTGCAGCTGAGTATATAGGAGTCTCTTCTAGGATTCTTCAGGTCAGACCAAGAATTCAGATTAGGCCTCAGGAAAAGACATGCACCCCCTCAGCCCATCCCCAACGATTCAAGTTCTAATTCTAATGCCCCAGGGAAAATGCTAGGTGGGCCCTTACAGTGGCTTGTAAGCAAAGAAAGCTAAGCTTCTGCTACCGTTTATTAAGAACTACTGTGTACCAGGTACTTTATAAACATTATGTCTCTCTCACAACCACCTTATGAAGTAGGTAGCACACCAATTCACATATGTCAAAACTGAGGTCCAGGGAGAATGTGGTTTCTTCTTCTTTTTTTTTTTTTTTTTTTTGAGACAGAGTCTCTCACTCTGTTGCCCTGGCTAGAGTGCAGTGGCGTCAGCCTAACTCACAACAACTTCAAACTCCTGAGCTCAAGCGATCCTCCTGCCTCCTGCCTCCTGCCTCAGTCTCCCAGGTACCTGGGACTACAGGCACGCGCCACCATGCCCGGCTAATTTTTTCTATATATTTTTAGTTGTCCAATTAATTTCTTTCTATTTTTGGTAGAGACGGTCTCGCTCTTGCTCAGGCTGGTCTCGAACTCCTGAGCTAAAACGATCCATCCGCCTCGGCCTCCCAGAGTGCTAGGATTACAGGCGCGAACCACCGCGCCCCACTGAGAATGTGGTTTCATGCAGTCAGTATTTCTTAAGCACCTATTGTGTATCAGGCATTGTGATGGAACCTGAGCTAAACAACATATTACAGAACATTTACCAACCCTGGTCCAGACCGCTTAAATACCAGTAGTGCCCCCCAATAGTTGAAATAATAAAAAACATCTTCACACATTTGCAAATGCTCCCTAGGAGGGAGTATTACCTATCACCTCCCCTACCCTGCTCATGAGAGACATGACAGGAGTCAAATTATGCAGCATCCCTTCCAGGTCATAATTATTATAGGAGTTTGGGTTTTGTTCCAAGTTTTAGCAATGAGAAAGCTGTGGAAGGTTTTTAAGCAGAATGACAAAATCTAACTTAAATTTTTAAAAGACCAGCCCATCAGTCAGGGTGAAATTTAAAAATAAAAATTAAATTAAATTAAATTTTCAAAAAGACCGGCTTGAGCCACATGGCATGACCTTGTCTCTGAAAAAACAAACCACACACACACACACACAAACTTAGCCAGGAATGGTGGCCCATGCCTATAGTCCAAGCTACACAAGAGACTAAAGTTGGAGGATCACTTGAACCCAGGAATTAGAGGTTCCAGCAAGCTGTGATTATGCCACTGCACTCCAGCCTGGGCGACAGAGTGAGACCCTGTCTCTAAAAAATAAATAAATAATAAAAGAAAACAAGTTAATAGATTCTTTCAGCCTCTAGGTGAAAGAAGATGGTAATGATTAGGACTAATAAGATGAAAAGATATAAGCATATTCTAAGGATACGACTTGGAAGAAGCAGCAGCAGAACTTGGTGTAAGACTAAATGTGATGGGTATAAGAGGACAGTGACTCCCCAGCACCACACATCTGGTAAATGGCTGAGTTGTCCAGAGCCTGATCTGACTCCTATGTTTATTTATTTCTCTTACTATTTATTTCTCTCTGCCATACTGTTTACAAGGGACCACTGTTAATCATCTCTGTATCAATTGCTGTATCCCACTCTCTACTGCTGGCAAAAAGCAGGTAACCAGCATTAAGCCTGATGAATGAATTAAGCATGCTAGGGAGAAATGTTGTGGTATTTATCTATCTTCCCTGACAGATGTATACATCTCTATTCATTGTGCTCAAATTGGTCTAACTGCAGAGGAGGCAAGGAAAGAATTCCACGAGGAAAGAAAAAACCAAGCTCTACAGTTAAGTATTATTCACCCTTGTGCTTGTGCTATTCCAACAGAGGTGCCAAATTTGGTAGAAGAGACAGAGAATTTCTTTAACATACCCACATTAAATATAGAACTGGTCAATAATACAAACTGGGAGATCTGTTGTACTCTGAGAACTCAGCTACAAAGTCATTTTAAGATGTTCTTTTGATCCCACACCCTTGCCCTTCATCCCAATTTATACAGGGTAGAAGAGAGCCAGAAGCAGTCCTGTACCTTGGATACAGCTTTTCAAACTAATGATCAATAATCATAGCATCTGATCTTATCCAACTTCCCACTCCATGCAGTATCCTTTTATAGATGGTCTTTCAGGCTTTGCTGGAACATACACAGAAACAGAGAGCTCCCTTTACACTAGCACTATGAGACAACGCTTCCTCACATTCAGCGAAGTACCTCTCTGTAAACTTCCAATTCTGCTCCTGGAGCAGTGTCCTTCAGGGCAAATCACATTAAAGGCTTTCAGATATGTGTATATGATGATCTACTGAGCCTCTGCACTTTATCTCTTCTCCAGGATAAATACTCCCAGTTCTTTTAATCATTTGCTCATTCAACAAGTAAGCATCTTGTGCAAGTCGTTGGGGACAGACGCATCAGTGAACAGAACCATACCTTCAAGGAGTTTATGGTCTTATAGCGTTTAGTATGGTGGTTTTCAATTCTCCCTGTGCATCAGCTTTAAAAATATATAAAATATTGGAGTCCCAACAGAGATTTTCATTCAATTGGTCTGGGATGCAGCCTATGCAATTTATTTTTATAGAAATTAACTATAGCTATATAAATATCTATTGCGAGACTGACACTACCAAACATCATGACTTACTATAAAACTAAAGTGATCAAGACAATGTGGTATTAGTGAAAGAATAGACAAATAGATCACTGGGATTGATAAAGAGCTCTCAAAATAGACCCACATGAATATAGTTAACTGACTATAAAAGAACAAAGGAAATTCAATGAAAAAAGGACAATGTTTTCAATAAATTATGTTTGAATAACTGAACATCCACATCCAAAAAAAACTAGACACAGACTTTATACTTTTCATAAAAATTAACTCAAAATGGATCACAGACCATTGCATTTGTAAAATGCAAAACTATAAAATGTCTAGAATATAATGTGGGAGCAAATCTACGTGACCTTGGGTTTGACAATGACTTTTTAGATACAATATCAAAAGCACAATCCATGAAAGAAAAAATCGACAAGTTGGACTTGATTTAAAACTTCTGTTCTGCAAAAGACAATGTTAATAGAATAAAAGGACAGATCGCAGACTGGGAGAAAACACATCTAATAAAGGACTTATATCAAAAATACATAAAGAACTCTTTAAAAACTCAACAATATGAAAACAAGCAACCCCATCAAAAAATGGGCAAAAGATCTCACCAAAGAAGGTATACACATGACAAATAAACATACAAAAAGATGCACAACATGTCATTAGGGAACTGCAAATTAAAACAACAATGAGATAACCACGACATACCTATTAAAATGGCAAAAAACACTGACAACACCAAATGCTAATATGAATGTGAAGAAACTCTCATTCACTGCTGGTGGGAATGCAAAATGGCACAACCACTTTGGAAGGTAGTTTGGGAGTTTCTTACAAAACTAAATATAGTCATGTGTCACACAATAATGGAGATACTTTCTGAGAAATGCATTATTAGGCAATTTTGTCATTGAGCAAACATCATAGAGGGTACTTAGACAAACCTAGATGGGATAGCCTACAACATACCTAGACTATATGGTATAACCTATTGCTTCTAGCTACAAACCTGAGCAGCATGTTACTATACTGAATACTGTAGCCATTATAACATAATGGTAAGTATTTGTGTATCTAAACAGATCTAAATATAGAAAAGGTACAGTAAAAATTCAGTATAAAAGATAAAGGAGGGTACGCCTGTATAGGGCACTTACCACAAATGGAGCTTGCAGGACTGGAAATTGCTCTGGGTGAGTCAGTGAGTAGTGAGTGAATGTGAAGGCCTAGGACATTACTGTACACTACTGTAGACTTTATAAACACTGTTCACTTAGGCTACATAATTTATAAAAAAAAAATTTCTTTCTTCAGTAATAAGTTAACCTTAGCTTACTATAACTTATTTATAAACTTTTAACTCTTTTTAACTTTTTGACTCTTTTGTCATAACACTTAGCTTAAAACACAAACATACCATATGGCTGTACAAAAATACTGTCTTTCTTTATATCCTTATCTATAACCTTTTTTCTATTCTTTTTTGTTTTTTTACTTTTTGAACTTTTTTTATTAAAAACTAAGACAAAAACACACACATTAGCCTAGCCTACACAGGATCAAGATCACCAGTTTCATTATCTTCCACCTCCACATCTTGTTCCACTGGATGGTATTCAGGGAAAAGAACACGCATGGAGCTGTCATTTCCTATGTAACAATGCCTTCTGGAAAACTTCCTAAAGGACCAGCCTGAGGCTGTTCTACAGTTAACTTTTTTTGTATATAAGTAGGAGTACTATACTCCAATTCTCTAACAATAAAAAGTATACTATAGTAAATATATAAACCATAGTCATTTATTATCATTATCAAGTATTATGCACTATACATAATTGTACGTGCTATACCTTTAAATACTAGCAGCACAGTAGGTTTGTTTATGCCAGCATCACCACAAACACATGAGTAATATTAGGACATTACAACGGCTATATCATATATGTGATGTGGTCCATCACTGACCAAGATGCCATTATGTATTTACTATGCAATCCACCGATTGCACTCCTAGATATTAACCCAAGTAAGTTGAAAGCTATGTTCACACAAAAGCCTGCTCATGAATGTTTATTGCAGCTTTATTTATAATCGCTAAAAATTGGAAACAACCAAGATGTCCCTCAATAGTTGACTGAATAAACTGTGGTATGTCCGCACAATGGATTATTATTTGACAATACAAAGAAATGAACTATCAAGCCACAAAAAGACATGGAAAAATCTTAAATGTAGATTGCTAAGTGAGAGAAGCCAATCTGTAAAGGCTGATTCCAAGCATACGATATTATGGAAAAGGCAAAACTACAGAAACAATTAAAAGATCAGTGGTTGCCAGGTATTTGGAAAGTGTGGAAGGAGTGTTAAAAGATGAATAGATGGAGCACAGGGCATTTTTAGGGTGGTAAAACTATTTTGCATGATACATGATACTATGCATTTGTCAAAACCCACGGAACTATACAACACAAAGAGTAAGCAAACCCTAATGTAAACTATGAAACTTTAGTCAATAATAATGTATTAGACCAGGCATGGTGGCTCATGCCTATAATCCTAGCACTCTGGGAGGCTGAGAAGGAAGATAGCTTCAGAGCAAGAATTTAAGCCTAACAACATAGTGAGACCCTGTCTTTACAAGAAAAAAAAAAAAAGCCAGGCATGGTGGCATGCACTAGTAGTTCCAGCTACTGGGAAGGCTGAAGCAGGACAACCTCTTGAGCCCAGGAGTTTGAGATTACAATGAGCTATAATGACATCACTGTACTCCAGCCCAAGCAATAGCATGAAACCCTGTCTCAAAAAAAGAAAAAAAAAAAGAAGTATTGACATTGATTCACTTGTACTACATTAATGAGATGTTTCTACTAGAGGAAACTGGAGAAGGACTTTGTACTTTCTGCCCAATTTTTCAGTAAACCTAAAACTGCTCTAAAAAATAAAGTCTATTAAAATAAAAGACAAAATAAAAAGTATCAAGCAAAAACAAAAAACAATATACAAGATAAAGCTCATTTTCTTTTTATTAAATTTATTATACATAAAATTACTCTGCCAAATTGCTGGAAAAGTTTCTAAATACTCTGAATTTCTATGCTTATCTCATTGCAGACTAGGAACAGTTTATACTATACTTTCAGTAATGATGATCTAGGGTACCCTCCACTAGACATACTCCTGTTTGCAATGACCCTCTTTACTGCTTGGTACCCCAAGAGAACACAATATTCTAACTGCAGTCTGTCCCCTGCAGAACACAGTGGAACTAACACCTCTTTTAACTGTACTCAGTACATCCAATAATTCAGTCTGAAGCTGCATTAATTTTTAGCCACTGCAGTGCCTTTGGCTGACATTGAGCTTCGGCAGCCAAACCCACCATTTTCATAAGAATAGCATCATGCTAAGTCTCCTCCAGTCTGCCCATATGTTGCCATTTCTTTGAGACTTAAAATGCAGAACTTCACTGTCACCCTCTTAAATTTCATCTTGTTATACTTTTCAAGCTCTCTCTCTGCCATCTAACATATTAATTTTCCCTTCCAGTCTTTGTCACCTATAAAGCTAATAAGTATGCCATCTGTTCAAACATTTACCAAACATCTACCTTTGCCTATACTAGGTTTTGAGAATTAACAATGACCTAGAAATGGCCTATGTCTCCTAGAAATCACCGTTAATAGGGAAAGTTGGTAAATATAAAACTAAAAAGTGTTATACTAGAAAATTAAACAAACAAAATAAATAAGATTGGGTAGAAGAAACAAAAATCTATCCTACACTTTGCACAGCAAAGGAAACAATCAACAAAGTGAAGAGACAACCCACAGAGTGGGATAAAATATTTGCAAACTACCCATCTGACAAGGGATTTATACCTAGAATGTAAAAGGAGCTCCAACAACTCAGTAGGAAAAAATAAAATAATCCAATTTAAAAATGGGCAAAGGATCTGCATAGACATTTGTCAAAAGAATACATACAAATGGAGGGGGAAAGGGGAGAGGTAAAAACCTACCTATCAAGTACAATGAACACTATTCGGGTGATGGGAACACTAAAAGCCCCAACTTAAGCACTATAAAAGGTATCCATGTAACAAAAACATTTATACCCTCTTAATATTTTGAAATTGAAAAACCACACAAATATGCTGAAATAAAAAAAAAAAACCACACAAATAGCCAACAGGAATAAGAAAAAATGCTCAACATAATTAGTCATCAGAGAAATGCAAATCAAAACTATGAGATATCATCTCACCCAAGCTAAAATGGCTTTTATCAAAAAATCAGGCAATAATGAATGCTGATGAGGATGTGGAGAAAGGGGAACCATCATACACTGTTGGAGTGAATGTAAATTAGTGCAACCGCTATGGACCACTATGGAGAACAGTATGGAAGTTCCTCAAAAAACTAAAAATAGAACTACCATATGACCCAACAATCCCACTGCTAGGTATATATCCAAAGAGAGGAATTCAGTATATCAGAAAGATATATGTACTCCCATGTTTACTGCAACACTGTTCACAATAGCCAAGGTATGGAATAACCTAAGTGTCCATCAACAGATGAATGGATAAAGAAATTGTGGTACACATACACAATAGAATATTACATAGCCACAAAAAAGAATGAAATCCTGCCATTTGAAACAATATGCATGGAACTGGAGAACAACAGGTGTTAAGTGAAATAAGCCAAGCACAGAAAGATAAATTTCACATGTTCTCACTCATGTGGGAACTAAATATTAAAAACAATTGATCTCCCGGAGACAGAAAGTAGAATGTAGAATGATGGTTACCCGAGGCTGAGAAAGGTAGTGAGGATGGGGGAGTAAAGTGGGGATGGTTAATGGGTGCAAAAATATAGTTAGATAGTTATTAATAGAATGAACAATATTTGATAGCACAACAAAGTGATTATAATCAACAATAAGTTAGGGTAAATTTTAAAATAACTAGAGTACAATTGGAATGTTCCTAATGCAAAGAAATGTTAAATGCCTAAGGTGATAGATACCCAATTACCCTGATTTGATTAATTCACATGGTTATGCCTGTATCAAAATATCACATGTACCCTATAAAGATATACAACTTTTATGTACCCATAAGAATTTTAAAATAAAAAATTTTAAAATCTATTACAGTATTAGGAACAACTACTAATATCTTCAGCAGGAAAGATCAAATTCAGATCTTCTATTTTAGATTCTGAAAAATTAAATGCTGATTTGGTTACAGAAGGCTAACTAGCTGGCTCATACATTGTCTCTCTCAGTGGTGGGTGCTGCTATAGGAAGCCTGGCTAAGTTTGGCTACCTCTCATGAAACACAAGTCTTATGAAATGGAGGCATACTGGTAAGATGCCAGAAGTTTTATTTACTACTGAGGGCTAATAGCTTATAATCAAGCAAGTAACTATTAGCTAAAGAAATAAAAAAACAGGAGCAAATGAGGTAGAAAGGACTTTAGAGATAAAGCTGTACATTCAAAGAAATTAAATCCTAGAGATATCAAATGACTTACTGAAGTTATACAAGTTACCAGTTAACTTGTTTTAAGTATTATAATTTCTTTCATTTATATAGTCTTTTGGTTTTGAAAGTAAATAATTCACAAACTGTTCTTACAAGTCATGGACCTTGGCCAGCAATGTTTTGTCTGTGTAGTCATCTTATACCTAACCAGGCCCTTTTAGGTCATAAATCTGGCCTCTGTGGACATACAAGTTTGTAACTTCTGCTAACTCTATTATAAAAACTAATGATCAATAATAATTAGAAAATTTGGTTTTGTTTAGAGCCTACAGCTTTCAACTTGATGGCTTTTGTATTTAATTGATGACTACTATGATTTAAAAGCCTATAGGATTTGAAAATAATTGTTTCTGATTGTTTTGCAACCATAAATAATTTTAAGAACAATACATTTACTGAATGAAAATTATGATCTTCTGATATCACCACTTAAAAATACGAGGAAGTCAGTAAACAATGATGATTTTGGTTTTAAAATAATCATCTAATATGCCATTTTTTTCTTGTAGTTATCAGGTGGCAGGGTCAGTTGCCTATTAAGGACACTCTCTGAAATAAGACAGAGTATAAGATAAATAGTAATAACAACTTATAAAATAGTGTGGGTAAAGGAAAAACAAACAGAAAAAAGTAGATTCTATTTAGTGACAGTTGGACACTAAGCAACTAGTCATAAGTCAAAATATACTTCTTGAAGTTCAAACAAAGTAAAGAAATGCAAAGAAGGGAGACATCAGTTACATCTGTAGAACTAGGGAAAGCTTCATGGAAGAAGCAGTATTTGAGTTGGACATTGAAGAAGGGGTAGAATTTTCACAGATGGAGTTATTGAGATTTCCCTTGAAGAAACAACAAAAACAAAGGCCCAAAGGAGGAAAACACACGTGCTCTGTTTAGGAAATAGTAAATAATCTGGTCATTCAAGGAAATAGTAAATAATCTCATAATTCATTCACCATGTATTGAACATGGTCTACAAGCAGACATAGAGTTAGTCACTATAGATGCAAAGATGATAAGGTCTAGTTCTTAGCATCAAGAAGCAAAGCATTTTTAAGGACAAAAGGAGACAAAGCTATGCCCCTGGATTGACATGTCAGATTTAATAGGTCTAAAATCTGTTCTTCCTTCAGTTGTTCCCTCCCCTCTCAATAAATGGCAATTCTACACTTTCAGTTAAAAATCTGATTATCTTAAGCTAAAAATCTGATTCATCTTTGGTTCTACTTTTTGTCTATCAGTCCCACATAGGATCCATCAGCAAATTCTCTACCTTCAAAATAGATCTATAATCCAATCATTTCTCATCATCTTTACTATTACCACCTTGGTCCAAACCACCAGCAACTTTTGTCTAAAACAGTGGATCTCAGTAGGGGGGTGGATTTCACTCCCCATGGGACATTTGTCAGGGACTAGAGAAATTTGGGGTTGAAACAACTGGGGAAGTGCTACTGGTATTTAATAAGTGGAAGCCAGGGATGCTACTAATATTAAACATCCGCTCACAACAAAGAATTATCCAGCCCAAAATGTTAATAGTGTCGCTGTTAAGAAACTCTGACCTAGAATATTGCAACAGACTTCCTCACTGATCCACTCTTGCCTCCCAGAGTGATCCTTTTAAAATATAAGTCTTAGACTGCATCACTCTCTTCTGCTCAAAATCTTCCAGTGGCTTCCCAAATCACTCAGTGTAAAAGCCAAAGTCCTTACAAAGACCTACAAGGCCTTACAGGATCTTACCTCCCTCCACTTCCTCCCCGATCTTAGACCTTATCTCCTACTTACCCCTCTTTCACTCACTCTGTTCCAGGCACCATGGCTTTCTCCAACAGGCTATGAGCACTGTTGGCTCTGGACCTTTGTACTTATGGTTACTTAGCCTGAAAACACATTTCCTCTTAGATATCCAGATGGCTCATTCCCTCTCTTCTTTCAGGTCTCTGTTCAAATGTCACTTTATCAGAGAGGTCTTCCCTGATCATTCTTTATAAGATGACAAAAATCTCTCCCTACTCTGTATCAGCCAACTCTTTATTCCTGCCATCCTGCTTTATTTGTATTCTAGCACTTATCATCAACTGACATTTATTTGCTTATTGGTTGACTCCCTCCCAATGGAACATATATGCTCCACAAGGGCAAAGACTTTGTCTTCATCTCCAGACCTCAGAACTATTCCTTGCATACAGTAGGTGATAGATAGATAAGAAATGGTTAAATGGAGGAATGAATAAATGAATGAATGTAGCTAGACAGACCAGTCAGGAAAACATTTCAGAGAACCCTGAAGGCCAGGAAAGGAATTTGAATGCAGTTTTAGAGTAGCCTAAAGAAGTGATTGCCCAAGAATGGTTCTCTTATCATGTCATACAAATCACTTTGTGCTCTCCCAACCAATACAGCAATAAAAGAGAAAAAAAGAAAGAAAGAGAAATGGAGAATTCTATAAGAACATTACAATAATCAGCAGGGTCTAATAATGAAATGAACAATCTTTGAGGTATTAACATTCCCAACCCAACCTTCAGCAGGGAAGTTGCAGCAACAAATTACCCTCTCATAAATTTCCCCTCTGCCTATCCTTTAGAACTCAGCTCAAATGTCACTATGAAGGCTTCCTAGAATCCCTCAAACAGAATTGGTCACTCCTAATTATGGCCCTCAGAGAAGTCTGCCCAAACTCTTATTCCAATTTACTAAAAGTATTTGTTTTTACCTCTAGGCTAGAAAGGCACTGTATCTCCTCATTTACTAGTAATACTATATATCCCAAGCCCAGAATAAGGCAGCTTCAACAAAACAGACATCAACACATATTTTTATAGAATGATAGAGAGTCCAAAAACACTTTTAAAAATCACATTAAAAAGTCACTAAAGTCAATGATTTTCAAATGCCTAACCAATGTCCATTCTTCTCTTCATCCTTGATAAATAAACCCTAATTTTGTCCAGGAAAGTAATGAGACACCTAAACACTTGTTTTCCCAGCCTCCCTTTAAATTTGGTGTGACCATATGAGACAGGTCTAGCATAAGCTTCTAAGAATTCTGGAGAAATGGTTGCTTACTTGTAAAATAGGAAGAGTGCTAGTTCTGCCTTTTCCCCCTTTCTTCCTTCCTCAAACATTCTTTCTGAGCTGCAGTAGCTACCTTATAACCATGAAGTCATAAGCATAAGCGTTGAAAGCACACACTCTAAGGCTGGCAAAGTGGAAAAACAGAAAGAGCTTGGGTTCGAAATGGCACTGTTAGTATCTGAACCCATGCCAGCAACCAACCACCTCCCTCCTTCTTATTAAGAAAATTAATTCCTACATTTTAAGTCACTGTTAGGTTTTCTAGTACTTACAGCTAAAAATATTCCTAATTGATACAAACAAGAAGCATACCAGACAATGAAGAGAAAGATGCTTTTACCAGTCTGAAACATCAATTCCTCATTAGCCACTGGTCCCTTACCATAAATGAATTCCACTTACTAGCATGAGATTGAAAAAGATCTGAGCCAATTAAAAGACAATGCTGAGTAGATATAAAAGAAGGACTGAGAATATGCTTCACAATTTTGTATGTTTCCAAGAAGCCAGGCAATCACTCTCCCTAGTAAGTCCTTTTTTAAAAAAATACAGAATAACAGTATAACTTGTCTACTTCAAAAATGGCTTTCAGGTTGCTTACAAATATAAAATATTTATATAAATATATACCTTAGGATAATGGTAATAATCAATGGAATACAGGTAATAAAGTAGAAGAAAATTAAAGAATAGTAGTACCAACATCCCTTGCTAAAGATAGCTATTGCAAATTCATGACCAAATTTTGCTCCGAGCATCCTAGAAGCCAAACCAAAATCAAAAGGAAAAGGGTGAAACTCAAACTAATTAATGCCCATTGTCTCATGAAGGAAACATTTCAGTTTTGTTAAGAGACAACTATTATAAATGAAAGCAGGGGTTGGAAAACTTTTTTTTCTGCAAAAGACCAGAGAGCAAATATTTTAGGCTTTGTAGGCCATATCATCTCTGTCTCAACAGCTCAACTCTGCCTTTGCAGCCCAAAAGCAGCCATAGACAATATGTACATGAATGTGTGCAGCTGTGTTCTAACAAAATTTTATTTACAAAGCGGGCAACGGGCCATATTTGTCCCACAAGCTAGAGTTTGATGACCCCTGAGTCAAAGGATTCTTGGATGTAAGTGCCAGACCCTAGCTGATTTAGCAGAAAATCAGTTTACTGAAAGAATATTGGGTGGTTCACATAAGTTTGGTGAAGGCTGGAGAAACAGGCTTAACGCTTAACTTCCAGAATAAGCACAAAACTGTACTGAAGCATTAGTCCAATGAAGAAACCATGGCAGCTATTTCTGATCACTAGATGCAAGAATGGGTTCCCCATTACTTTCTCTCTCTCACATCCTTAAGCCCTAAATCCAAGTGTGGTGTGGGCACATCAGATTGTTGAAACTTAGGTCACTACCCATGCCCTAGAAGCAGGGAAGCTCGGGAAGCAAGTGTCTACATTTTTATTAATACCTGCTTTAAAGGACTGCAACCTTGTTCCCAATGAGCTTTATAAAATGGGGAACAGGGCCCAGCGTGGTGGCTCACGCCTGTAATCCTAGCACTCTGGGAGGCTGAGGCGGGAGGATTGCTTAAGGTCAGGAGTTCAAGACCAGCCTAACCAAGAATGAGAGCCCATCTCTACTGAAAATAGAAAAAGTTAGCCAGGCATGGTGGTGCACGCCTGTAGTCCCAGCTACTTGGGAAGCTGAGGCAGGAGGATCACTTGAGCCCAGGAGTTTTTTTTTTTTTTGAGACAGAGTCTCACTCTCTTGCCTGGGGCGAGTGCCGTGGCGTCAGCCTAGCTCACAGCAACCTCAAACTCCTGGTCTCAAGCGATCCTACTGTCTCAGCCTC